>VDFB02327730.1:185432-351421 GCA_007258455.2 Sequoia sempervirens | reverse complement strand
CTTTTACCTATTCTGCCACTGTACCTTCTAGTTCCAAAACCAGCTTGCCTTCTTCATCTGTCACCAGGATTTCTGTTTGTATTATCCCTTGTAAGGCATGTTACATTGAACATAGTATGTATTCTCCCTCTTAAGGCATGATATGTGGAACACATTTTGTATTTTCCCTCTGTTCAAGATATCAAATGCATAGAAAATTATCCGTAGAAGATATAGCACTTCTAAATGAAGCTTTCATGGAGACATGACAACGGAAAAAGTGCTCACAAGGCTCCTTACATGGCATGACATAAAGTGCTCACAAGGCTCCTCACATGGCATGACATTGGAAACGGTGCCTACAAAATCCTAAATCTCTTGTTCTCTTTCATAATTCTTGTTTGGTGTGTTGGTTTGGTTATATTTTGTCACTTGGTGGTTAAGGTTCTATTCTCACACGTACAAACATAACTCCCAATTTGTCTTTTACTAGTTTTTTGTCTTTTCCTAGCTTTTGTCTTTTGCTAGCTTTGGGTACAAGGCTCTTCAAAGGGGAGGGCATAGAGTGTACCACAGCACAACATATTATTATATTTCTGTTTTATCCCTTAGTCATGGTCCCCAGTCTTCAGATTATTATTTAATATTTAAGTCATAGTTGGAAAACTTCGGTTCGCCCGTAGTTCGGCAGCCCAAAAATATGACTGGGACTGTGAATTTCGGCTAAGGACTTCGACAAAAAAAAAATGATTTTACAAAAAAACAAGAACAAATTAATGCATTTAAGAGAACATAAGAGCCTAATTTGATTATCAAACACTCATAATTCAAAGATTACACATGTCATATGATCATCAAACACTCAATAATTGAAATTTAATCATTCATAGTCATCAAATACTCATAGTTTCAATGTATAGCATCATAAGATTATAAATGTTTACATATAATCTTGGCTTCTTTCAACCCCAATTCAATTTGCAGACCTCTATTTCACAAACTTGAGTGTTAAAATGAAAGAAAAAGTTAAAAAAAAACATGGGTTTTTAACCCCTTTTGACTCCTAGCCACACAAGAGAGTTTTGGGTTGGGACTCCCGAGTCCAACCTCAGGACTCTTTGCTTGACTCCCTGACCACGGGGAGAGTCTGAGTTTGAGACTCAGAGTCACGACCTCGGGACTCTGGGAATCTGAGTTAGAGTCACGACCGGGGACTCTCCTGGAAACTTTCGACTCAAGAGCCAGGTGGCCGGGAGAATGGGCTAGAGCTAACCTATGGACTCCAGTCCTTGGCCAGTCGATGGCGAGTCAGAGTCCGCAAACTACTTGATTTAAGTAATGTTTTGTCTATCTCAATTAATGACTAGTAAGTCATGTGTTAAGAGTAAATCGAGGGTTAGTTAAGGTTTCCTTCTCCATTGAGTATATGGTGAGAAATGCCCTAAAAGGTATATCTCTTTAATCTTATTTTGTTAATGCTAATAATACAAGCAGCTGCCCTGGTGTAAGCACCCTTGTGCTAAAGGCAGATTTGAAAATGCATTCCATCACACATGAGCAAGTGCTTCTATTTTTTTCATATTTTCTTTCTTTTATTCAATAGTTTCAGTTTCTGCATTTGTTGTTATGTGATTCATTTAGGAACATGGCACTTAAATATAATGTACCTTCAGATGTTAATCACGTCATGGATGAGGAATCAGATCATTCACCAACGAGAATGGTTCACTTCATTCCTCCACAATGGAAGTGATTGCTTCTCAAGCAGGAGTGATTGATCAAGAAGGCATCCTGAGCTCTAGAATCTCTTAGAATTAGACAAAGCCTCCAATTCATCAATCACCCACACAGTAAAGCATTTATCCCAAGGCAAGCTCCAGAACAACCTACAACCAACACCTATAGGTGGTGCCAAATCTTGATAGTGGAACACCAAGAGGCTAAACTGACTAAGAACTTGTTTCATCTTCCATACCGATTTTCTTATGTCTCCACCAGGGTTTACTATTAGTCTATTTATAAAAATATCGTATATGTATTGTATAAGTCTTGGAGGCTTCGCTTCCTATTCCCAGTAGTTGTATCATACTCCTTTTCAACCTGTTCCAACAGAGCTATCAAGTTTTTACCTTTATCCTTGCCACTGCACTATCGTTGTTATTTACATGTAGCAGTAGAAACCATTTCCTCCTATAATTCATTTGATTTTCTATGGACTAGGCTTTTTCTCCTCCAGAACATTCCTATGCTTTTGATCAATATGATCGTTGTTAGCCACAAATGAATGGCTGGGCCCTTTTTACTATCTATAGCATGCTATTGATGAAAATGAATATTGCAGACATTTGTATGCAGAAGAAAAGATAGCTTTACAAAGGCAAAGGCGACTGATATTTGGTAATGCTGTGAGCATGGTTCAATGGTATGTCAAAATGCCCTGACAAGCAATATGCCTACACAAAAAAACAAACATTCCTTTCCTTTCAAAGAAATCCAAACATTCTCTAACAACTAAAGCCAATAACTCTCTCCAGCTTCTCACATTTTGTGCCATATATTCAGTCACCTTCTCATAAAACTTTTCAGCGATTCCCTCTCAGGCTTCCCAAGCTTAATGCACAAATATACAACCATCTGCTCTTCAAAATATCAAAATATGCATAAACCAGAATGTGGCATTTGTAATGTTGTTTCTAAACTTCAAACATATGCCAGAAGTTTAAGCACTTTAAAGCAGCAATCAACAATTAGAAACAATGATTCCATTCTCCTAGCATATAGTCAGCTTAAAATAGCCATGTTACAATCCCTCTAGGAAAGCATATTGTCTAAATAGAAAACAAAATAATCCTTTGATTTTTCCATGTATTAATGTTGAGTTTATAAAAAAATATATATATATATATATATATATTTTACCATACCATGGACTGGTAACGAGTAAGAATATCCATCTCCCAGTCACGCTTTCCCCGTGTCACAGCAATTTGTCTGGGTAAATATCTCTCTAAGAGTGCAGTCCATTCACTGCATTATATGACATGATACGCAGTTCAGTAACTTGGCAGATCTTGAATTAATAAGAGCAGCACTTTACAGCAACCAAAATGCTTCACTGTTATGGGAAATATATAGTAAAAAGGTTAAAGTGTTGACAGAACCAAATATCCCAGTACAAGGGGCAAAACAAACATATTTTAAAAGAAACCTACGTGCTTGAGTCTGGATTACTGACAAATCCAATTTCAGCAAGAATTTGTAATGCAGCCAGCTGTGCTGCATCCTCCCTCGCAACAGGATAATTCCCCAAGATATAATCATGTTGCAGCTGCATTCATGACCATTCTTTCTATATAAAAATTGTCAAGAAATTTATGGCACAGATCCTAAGACTATTTTCATATTTTAAATTTTGGCTAATCAAAATGACACTGGTAGGTACTTGGCTACAAATTAAAGTGTCTAAGAATCGTATAGGGCCAACATACCTGAACATAGGACAACTGCACAAACATAGGTTCTGTTATTGCATCATCAGACTCCCGAAACAATCGTTTCTTGAATGACAACTTGCAATGCAATATTTCACCCTTGCTTCGGTCTTTGGCTGCTTTAAACTCGGCAAGAAGATCTCCTATATATTTGTTGTCATCCAAACCTACATATTCTTCTGTGGAGGGGACCAATTGCACCATTAAATTAATTGCAGAAAAATTCTCTATATTTGCAAATTCACCAAACCTGCTGAATTCTGTTAACAGGCCAGCCATAATCTACAGATTCAATCAAGGAAAAAGTCAAAACCTACCATTTCCATGATCAAGTGATTTAGAACCAGTGACAACTTTTCGGCACTCAAATAGACTGAATGTATTGTAGGCAGCAAGTTTAATTATTCCTGCAAGTTCCTAGCATCCAGAGCCCAGCGATACAATAAGTTACCATCAAAGAGGCATTTTAAGTGAACTCAAAATAACTACAAATTTGTGTCCTTAAATTAAGGCAAATGAGATGAATATGTTGATATCCAATAAAATATGACATTGTTTGCTTAGTCTAAAATCTACCAAAAAGGGTGCTTCAATCTTTTCTAATTAGCTCAAAAACAAGGAATGTTTAAGCAAACTCAAAATAACTACAAATTTATGTACTAGATTAAGACAAATGAGATGAATATGTTATCCAATAAAAATGACATCATTTGTTTGATCTAAAATCTACCAAAAAAGGTGCTTGAATCTTCCCTATTCAGCTCAAAGACAAGGCATTTTAAGCAAACTCAAAATAACTACATTTTTGTGTCCTATAATAAATGAGATGAATATTGTAATATTCAATAAAAAATGGAATTGTTTGTTTAATCCAAAATCTACAAGGCACATTTAACAAGACACCAACAAACTATCTCATAAATGATAACAGTGTGACGAAGGAAACAGTCATGTACGCAATGCTTGGGTGTGTATGCATGCATGCAAACATCAATCCAGAAACAAGTGGATGTTTTAGGGAGGTGAACTCCTGACCTAACAAGTGTATCTTTTGTGGGTTACAAATATTGCAGTTAATTTATCATTGAAGAAGTTTGCACATGGCATAAAAGAGTGCCAGAGAGATAGTCAGCACAGAAAGATTCTCAAAACTTCAAGCACCTTTTCATCTTTTACAACAGAGAAATAAAGAGATAGACTGGATAGGCAGGGATACACAGGGATGCGTCCTCTGGATTTTAAGGCAGTACCCATAACTGTAACATTTTGGGGATGGAGTGACGCATCAGAAACATCCCCAGGCCATCCCCAATGCCACCTGTCCGCCTGGAAACATCCCAGAAACAGCACTCAGCCATCTGGGGATGTCAAAGACATTCCTTGACCATCCCACGGACAGCAAACTTGATTTTTTTTTAAACCAGAATTATTTTTTAAAAGCAAAATTAAAACAGATGGGGGAAACGGGTGGAGAGGACCACTAGGCCCCCACACCCCTTTCCACTCCTTTCAGAACCCTAAAACCTAAACACTGCACCTTCGCACCAAAAACATGACAAAAAAATCATAAGGCACATTTTCTATTTGTTGTTTTGTCAAATTTGTGAGTGGTACAAAAACACAGAGAGGAGAGGTGAACAGTATTCCAGCAGTGAGAAGAAGAAAGCAACAGCAACATTGTGGTAAGTATGTTTTTTTTTCAGTTTTTTGCCTTTATCCTTCAAAGTTAAGGCAGTTTTTTTTGGCTTTTTCTCCAGTTTGCACTTGCTGATATTTTTCAAACAACATAAGCAACAGTGACAACTGACAGGTATAGCGATGATGATGTTGGCTTTGAACAAGCAAACCAAAGAGGACTTAGAGGTTCTTCAAAATGTGGAAGTAGGTGAAGTGGGACAGTCATATCATAAAAACTTATACAAAGGGCCCAGTCAATGCCTCTAAGCCACTTTTGCAATTCGTGGCAGCTTTAGACAAACAGAAAAAAGAAAAATTCTAGGGGCAGTAGATATTGGTTGTGCCATGCGTGCAATAGGGATTTCAAAGGGAGCTACATTAAGGTTTCTAGTTCCTTTTGTACATGCCTAGAAATAGGGTTAAGATTTATGAAAATATAATCATAATTGAGAAGGTGGATATGTCTAGTTTGTTTATGGAGGGCAAAGCAAGATCTAAGGGTATGCCTTTAGAATCTATACAATTTGCTATGCCATCCATAGTTACCAATGTTGGAAGTTCTACAAAAGGAAATAGGAAGACTTGTGAGAGGCAAGGGACAGTTACAAGGATGTTGGATGTGAAATGATGGGAAGATGCAAACCATTCAGTTGCCAATTTTTTTATGCCCATGCCATCCCATTCCATGTGGCATATTCTCCTTACTTCATCAATATGTTGAAAAAGACAAACAACATGATTTCCTCATATGCACACCATGGAGAACATAGTCTATGCACCACCCTCCTTGAGAGACAATAATCAAAGGGAGTTTTGGAGACGGGGACGGGGAGACGACAGGGGACGCGTCTCAGGAATGCGAGGACAGGGGGGGTCTAAGTTTGGGGACGGCGGCAGGGGGCGGCGGGGGAGCGGTGTGCTGAAATACATATAGTACTTGAAAAATTAGTTATAAAAAGACGTATAACTGTATAAGCCTAAGGAATAAGTAAAGTTTAGAGTTTAAACACATTGCAAAGATTTCATTGAACTAGTGAACATTGAAACAAATGAAAAACAAAATGAAAATATACTTAATAGACATTGGAACGAGAACTAGATGTTTCATAATTTGAATTTCATAATCATAATTCATAAAGCCAAATTCCACAACCTTTGCCAGCATCCTCCTGCCTATAGGCTGTTAATGTATCGATTAAAAATTTAAAATTTAAAAATTTAAATGGTCAAGGCATGGGACTGTTAGAGTCTAGATTGAAATTTTGAATGCCTCAAAGAGATGTCATCTAGTGGAATGCAATTTAGCGTGTGCTTGCTTACACTTCATTGCATCCCTCAAGATGACATCTCTTTGATGCATTCAGTCTAACAGTCCCTTTCCCATGCTTGCTGTGTAATGAAAAATACTCATTCGATCCCTGTCGACTGCATAAAACTCAGGGAGCTTTGGATGAGCATGGACATCTAGCAAAGCATAAAAAAATGAAACAAAAACAACACCGAAAACCCTCCCTCGTACTTGGATTCAATCATCGCTTCAGTCTTTAGATGCCCACACTCAGCCTCGGACTCGTGTAAAGTGTAAACACTCGGCCAAAATGAAGTATCGTTGAATGATTAAGTCAAAATATTTCGATTTAGCCTTTTAAGCTTTCAAAAAGACTTTAAAATTTAAAATTTATAAATTTTAGCTTTTGTTTTTTAAAAAAATAAACATTTTTAATTGCATTTTAAGGGGGACGTTCGAAAGTCTCCTGCATTTTGGGGGACGCCTGGAAGTCTCAGGGACATCCAGAAGTCCCCTCAAAAGAGAAACATCTTGGAGGCGGCGAAGAAACAGGGGGGACGGTGGGGGGACGTTTCCCTAACATCTTCGCATCTCAGAAACGTCCCTGTCTCCGAAACGGCTCCATTTTTGGGGGGGGGACGCATCCCCGTGGAACTATGATATGAAACAAACCTAGCTAAAGAGAGGTTGCTCAATTATCATGGATGGGTGGAACAATATTAGACATCGACCACTCATCAATATCATTTTGTTGTGTGGTTGGCTATTATTTTCTTAGAGTTATCAATTTTCTAGGAAGCACAAAAATACGTAGTGCTAATTTTAGATATTGAGGGAGGCCATAGAGGAGGTTGGGGTCTCAAATGTTGTACAAATGGTCACCAATTCAAGATGTATTTATAGGTTAAGTAGCATGATGGAGGATGCCTACAAGCACATTTATCTAGACCCTGTGTTGGGTTCATGTGTTGATCAACACATTGAAAGACAGAGGGAAGATAAATAAGGTGGAAGACATTGGTGGTAGAAGCTAGAGAAATATAGATTTTTATTTCCAGCCACCACACTTACTCTCTTCAAGATTCTTTTTAAGGAATTCTTCAAACCTGTGGAAACTAGATATGTTAGTTACTTCATTTTGCTAGAGAGGATGATTGAGGTGCAAAAGCCTCTATATAGTTGATGATGTTTAATGCAAAGTAGAATAGATGGCCAAAGGTGAACACAGTTGAAGGAAAGAGTGAGAAGTAGGAGATCCTTGATTTGTAGTCCAATATGAGGTAAAAAAGTTACACTATTAATGTTTGTAACTTGTATATTATTTCTTTTTTGTATTTTCAATTTTCAATTTTGAATAAAATTGCATTTTTTCTATCATTTGAATGTTATTCTTTTTTTAGTTTTTTTAGATATGTTTGCTCCTTGATCTCACCCATTTTGCAAGTGATTAGATATGTTGATACAAACTCTCCTTGTCTTGGAGTAACGAGACATTTGAAAACATGCTTGGCCAAATGAAACAAGCAATTCATAGCAAGGACCCTAATTTGGGATTATATGAGGAGCATCTCGAGCCCATTGTTGGAATGCCTCCTTCTAATGATGAAAAAGTGAAAGAAGGATTCATGAAAGCCCTTTAAAAGACATACAACATTAAGAGACAACTTTATGTCAACAATAATGGATTGTTTTTGTCAATCTTTCAAGTCTTGCATTCGACAAACTAGAGGCCACAGTAAATAAGACAACATTGGCTCAAATAGATCCTCAGATAGTGGATATAGCATGGCAAGGATGTAATAGAGTTGAGGATGCTTGCCACTCACCTCCTTTAAAAAGTTGTCAATTCCTTTAATATAGAGAAGAATTTATCCTCATAAAATTGGTCAAAAAGAATAAGCTTACCTCTCAATGAGCGAAGAAGTTAGCAACCATGCACAATGCCTTGCCACTTCAAGATCAAAAGACAATTCAATGTCACCAAAATCCATTTGCACATTGGGATGTTGATCTCAAAAAAGCCACACAAATTGATGAGGAGGCATAGGAGAGATTGATTGGGGATCCAATGGATGAGGCAATCCCTCATATGAGGAGTGACTCAAATTCAAACTCAAATTTTGGAGCAAACAATGATAAGGGATGGTAAAAATGGATCTAGTTGCTATATAGTATAATGTTTTTTTAATTTTTCTACATTTTGTCATTTTGTAGTTGTAGCCTTTCCGCATTTTGTTGTATATGCACATTGACAATAAGAACTCAAATGAAAACAATGAAATTTCATTAATTTGTATGTTTACTCTTATGTGAATTCTCAATTCAGCTCTAATGTTATGTAATATGGTCATATAATGTATATAGTGAATGCCTTCTCATATGGATACTTGGAATTTCCTATAATTTTAAATTTACCCTGCTTTTTTAATTGTCATCCCCTATCGTCTTCAAAAAACACCTCTCATCTCCTGCGATCCCCAACATGTGTCTCCAAGTTCCTTGGTCTCCCCATACCAAAAGCGATGTAGAACATAGGATAGAAGAGCATCTCAAAATATGTGGTTTCCTCACTCTCCTTGCAGATTTGACCAATGAATATTTCATTGTATAGAGAAAGTCAGTGATAAGCATATTAGTTGTATCTTAAACAGGAAAAGCTAGAAAGTTCCAAAAGTCTATGAAGAGTTTTTTCTTTTCTGAACAAAATTACAAATGATTCATAGATAAATATATATTCCCTAATATCTGATCTACAATTGACTTGGATATTCCTATGTGCAAATCATCGACACAGATTTAAAGCTACTTATGTGTTTGATCCAATGCAATATACTGCTAAAACCAACATACATAATGGTGGAAAATTGATTTTTGTTACGGATATGGGCTTCCATCCAAGTCTTTCATTCAAATTACGATATGTACACATCCAAATTCATGCCTCCAGTACAGTAAATCAATCTTATATACTAATGTAACTCTTATATGACTGATTTAACTTTGACTGCTGTAGATTGAGAGATATGCTTTAATTCATTTTATTGTAGAATTATTAAGCTTGCTTAAGTTCTAGAAAATAAATAACTTCTGAGAAATGAACAATGGAGCAAGAAACATAAAAACAACATGAGGAATATAACTTCAAAGTTGGAGGGAAATGAGCTCTGCTAGGGTTTTCTGATATTCAGTTTCTGTTTGCCTTTGTAATGTCCCCATTTTGACAGACAGGTCTGTCAGCAAAGAAGTAGCATAGATAGGTGTCTTTGTAATTTCTGTTCTATGCTTAGAACTGAAATAAGATGGGCATGTGCTCAGATTGTTAGGTCTGCGATGGACTAAGATAAGGTGGTCAGTTAACTGTTTGGTTTCTAAGTTGATTGAGGAGTGACTTTGCCAATTGACTGTTTAGAGTCTAGACATCACCAGCGATTAAGGAGAACTGCTTAGCTACGACCACTCAATTAAGCACTGAACTTGAGGAAAGGATTGTTCAATTAAGTGTGGACTGACTTCCCATGATTGAGGATCGCTAAGAGTTGGGTCTATAAAATAGAACATGAGGCAAATGAGAAGACACCCTCGAAAAATTTACAGAAATTCAACTCTCATTTCAATGTTTGTGGCATTGCTACAACAAGGTGCTTTGGAGACAAAACCTTAAGGTGTGAACCTATCATCTTGGGGATGGAAACCCTCAAAAGCAGTACATATCAATTAGTATAGAGTTTGTAAGTTGGGAGTACCCAACAAGTTGTATTAGACTTTAGACTTCCCTTTGAATGTATGTAAAATAATAATAAAAAATATAAAAAAGTATAATTGTTGCTGGAGTGTTTTTTGTCTATTATCTGTGCAGGGGCTTTTACAGTGGTATCAGAGCTAACATCTTGCCAGCCTGTGGAAAATGGAGAGAAGTGGAAGACCCATGACAAAAGAATAAATATCATATTTTATTCAAAAGAAAATGGCAAAGGTGCTATTAAGCATGACAAGGAACCAAGATAGGATGATCGAGTTGTTGGGACAAGGGTTGCAGCTTCCAAGTAGCATGCAAAATCCAGTTCAAGCTAGAACATCACAAAAAATAGAAAGTTGACCTTCCATTCCAAAACTTGTTAGGCCCATGTTTTTGCAAAAAGAAGAAAGATTGGACTTTGAGCCACAATAAGCTATAGAATAGCAGATCATCGAGCATAAGCCAGAGAAATTGGCAGGTGAAGATGCAGGCACTAACAGAAACACTTTTACAATTGATTTAAGTGCAAAATCAGAACAGCAGCAAGCAATAGAGGAGCAGATTGTTGAGCTTGATTTCAATTCATGAGTATTTTCTTTGTTGCAAGTTATGAGGTATTTACGTATTTTATTATTTTTTTTATTGCAATTATGAACATTGGATTTATAAGTATTACTTATTACTGTTTTTAGAATTTTAAATCTATATAAATTTAAAATTATATACATACACGAACCTGCAACCATACCCAAGGAAAAAATTACCATACCAGTGTACCCAAACCTTGGACCCATACCAATATGGGCAGCTTAGATGTTTACCAAGAAGCAAGGCCATGGCCACCCCCTAAAAAGGTACCTACTCTTTGAAAAGCAAATGCACAGGTAGCTTTGACTAAAATGATGTTCCTGGTTGACACAAAAGAACTACAAGTTCTGAGAGATACCAATACAGGCAACTTAGATTTTTACCAAAAAGCAAGGCCATCGCCACCCCCTAAAAAGGCAGCTACTCTTTGAAAAGCAAATGCACGGGTAGCTTTGAATAAAATGATGTTCCTGGTTGACACAAAAGAACTACAAGTTCTGAGGGTAAAGGAAAAGGAATCAGTGAGGGTGAGTATCTGTCATGGCCCTGGAGGGCTTTAATCATGCTAGCCGGACCGCTCTACTTTTTTTTGATTTTGGTTCCCTGTTTCTTAGCTAGCCAAATTAGGCAAGCCTGTTGTTTATAGATTTTTATGGTCTGTGACTGTATATAACTGGCCATTAGTGCCCTCAATGTCTGACTGGTAGTGTCTGTTTATTTTTAATGCTTGTGCAGTAAACTTCTCGATGATCGGTTAATATACATAATTGTGTACGACTTTCTGTTGAACCATCTTAATAAAATCCCACTAATCTATCCAAATAAAAAGTTGTCCATCTCCAAGTTGCAGTAAAGAAAGGTGCAGAAATGATTTGTGCCTCCCATGCATAAAGAGAAAGATGGTTTCCTTCCCAATAAAAACTGAGAACTTATTTAAGTATATCATAAGTAAGATATCACCCAGCTAGTTTTTAATCTAGATTTTCAAAACATATGACAGTTGTATATTGAAACCATCCCTGGCAGTGTTAACAAAGAAAATCACACTTAAACCCAAAGTAGAGATGGCTTTGCCAAGTACCTCAACAGCATCAGCAACAGTAGTTGTCATATCAAATGTGATTTCTTCAAATGTGTCATCCAGAAAATAGACGATTGTTGTTAGTTTTCTTCCGGTCAATAGAGCTTCTATCTCTTCACGTGCAGGTATAGTTCGTCTTGGCCCAGCCTTGACAGACCGCTTCAAAGCATTCCATGTATTCATAGCCAGGGCATGGACTTCAGGATCAGTATTAGGAGCAGTGGCAACATCATGCACATACTCAGACAAGTATGCTCCAATATCTTTTCCAGGGGGCATTGCAGAAGTACATAAGTACATAAGTTCCCATGCCTTTAACAAATAAAGCCTGCAATAAAATTAAAAACAACTAACAATAAGAAGTTTACTTGAATGGCTTCACAAAAGATCAATTCACATTCAAGCTGCTCTAATAATAAACTTTTCTACATCAGAAACAAATATTGCACAAAATTAAAATCAACCTACATTATGAGGGATACATTTTGACTACTCGATTTGGATATGGTACACATGATCAACTAGAAACTATTACAACTATATATAATTTTGATTTAGAAAGTCTAATAAAACAAATAATGTCTCAAATCAGTCTCTTGCATTCACAATAATAAAAAAAAAGCTCAAAGCAAATTCCTTTCTTATGACAAAGCCATGCAGAGAGAGTGTGATAATAAATCTTAAATACTAATATTTTTCCCCTTCTGACAAACTGTGAGATAGTCATTATCAATAGAAATTATTACTGTAAATAGATTAGTGTTAAAACAAAATAGATGTTATTAATCCCTGAATTATGTTGTGTAATGCAGTTAATATTGGGAGCACACTAATACATTTTTTATGGCTATCAACAAGGCCAATGAAGATGGTAGCCTGACATCAAGCATAGATGCATAAAACATTGCAATTTCTAAATTTGAAAACAACATTACAAAGTTATCCAATTACTGCAAGAACAAAATAGAATTAATTTGGAAAGCCCTTGATTAGAATGCAAATTTAGGAGAATTAAATGGCAATAGAATAAGAGAAATGGAAAGCATACAAGATTTAGGAGAATTCAAGTAGAATCACAATAACGGAAATGGAAAGCATACCACCATGAAACACACACGTGCACATATGCAGCTGAACATACACACTAATCCAAAAATGAATCTAATTTTGTACTTAATGGCATGTTTCTGAACAGTGGCCTACTTCTTTAATGCTTGAGAAGGTTTGGAATGGTATGGGACATTTTTGAACATTCTTTAACAGAGGAGATATCATTCTAGGCTTGATTCTAGTCACTGTCAACCACATAAATGCAGTTGTATAGATGGAATCAAAATTTGAGTATGACTGCACATTTAAATTCCTTTTCAAAAAAGTTGTGCAATTTCAAAAAAAGCAGCACCTTATTTGGAGTTTGTAGGCAAAAGTTATGGCTTCCAAAAGAATCAGATCAAAGAAAGCTGATGAAGCAGCAACTTCATCAAGGAAGCAAGGAAGCGGCAAACAAGTGTTCACCAGTCAACAGAAAGTTGTGAACATGTCATTCGCCAGTCAGCCGAATGCAGTGAACATGCCATTTGCCAATTAGCCGAAGTGGCAAACTCATTCTGCACAAACATAAGCAACTTTTGGCGTCGAGATTCTTGATTTCAGCGCTTTCCCTTCCTCCTTGGTGGTCATTTTACCTTCATGCTTGAGTATCTATAAATAACATGTTTGAGATTGAGCTATCCATAGATGTAGTTGTAGAGTCTTGTATCTCTGTGTTGGGAGCTATTTGTGAGTGTAGCTTTCATATTTTTTTACTGTATTGGGGCAGAGAGTTCTATGGAGAGTTGCAAATCGGTCTTGGGGAGAATTTTCAGTTGTTCTTGAGGACTCTTAGACAGCCTATGTGCTGAGATCATTTTATATTGCCATATTGGACTATTTAATTGAGTGTGACTCACATTTGGTGGAGGTTCTATCCACAAGGAGTTTCTCCACATTATTTCTTCTGTCTCCATTGTGTATGGTATTTTCTCTAATTTCTTGTTCTTAATTGCAATCTGATAGTGTGCACAAATTAGTCAAATTAATTGCTCTCAAATTCTAACTTTATATAATTCCAAAGTTGACAACTATGTGAGAAGAGTATCCTCCTTAATTTACTCTCTCTCTCTCTCTCTCACACACACACACACACACACATTAAGTATAATTATGTTTGTTTACAAAAGGAGGAAAGAGTAGGAATGAGGGCCTTTGGGCTTGTTGTAAATAAGTCAACAGTGAGCAAGAGAGAGAGAGAGAGAGGAGATTTGTTGTGCAAAAGAATGAGCACGCATGCACATGTGCAAAACAAGGACATGCAGATATGTTTATTGTATATCTGTCGTGCAAAACAATGACATGCAGATATGTATATTGTATATCTGTTGTGCAAAAGAATGACACGCAGATCACAAGCCAAACAATATACCGAGACAAGAACCAGAGGATCTAGTAGTAGCGGACTTCAACATATCAACCATCCAATTAATATATATAATCACAATAGGAAATTTATAGGGCAAAGAATGACATGCAAATGTGTATATTGTATGTCACAAGAAAAAAATATATACTGAAACAAGAACCAGAGGATCCAAGCAATAGTGGACTCCAACATTTCAAACATCCAATCACACCATCCAAAATTAGACTACCAAAGAGAACATGTATTCTCACCTGTCAGGATTATTGCGGGTTTGTTTTGAAATCTGAGCAAAAAGCTCATCTCGGAGCTCAGCACGTTTCAATGTATGTTTATAGAGTTTTGTAGCAAGTTCTATCTGATCTTGCATACTTAGAGGATTTGCCCTATCAGATGCATCAACCTCCATGTACTTCAGAACAACCTGGAACAATTTCACTGCACGACTTATAAGGTCGCTATTGATTCTTAATAATGATGTCGGAATAGGTTCCTGCCAACAATATCAGATATAGCATTTAGCAAAAAACCCTTACTATGATGAAGGCACATTCAATCTTTGAAATGCAAAACCAAGTAATAGATAGCTCTGAAAAAGATTACAGAGATGGAGTGTTTTCTAATCTAAACATGCTCATCTTTCTATTTCAAAGACATCCTTGCTTGAAATCCGAAACAGCAAAATAAAGTATAAACTGAAGTAGAAACATCTAAATAATTTGTTATAATAACAGACCAAAAAAAACTTTTTTATCAGCACATCTGCAGATTTTCAGTAAATAATAAACATTTGTACTTGCCAGAGCACCTTCACTGAGGAATAAAATGTAGGTAAGCTTACCCTTTGGAAGCAAAGCATGTCTTCTAATGTGAATTTCTCTCGACCCCGTGGGGCTACAGACTTCTTTGAGAAAAAACCACGTTTTCCTCCAGACTGCATTTGCTTCTGCATGGATCTAATGAATCCTTCAACCTAATACAAAGCAAGATGCATACACTGTCAGTGTTATTGCAACTTAAAAACACTGCAGTTGAGTTGCATAGAGTTTCATGTTTCATTCCAATGTCAAACATGAAACTGAGTGATTTCAAAATACAGTTATATAATGTGTGTTATATTTCAACTGAATAGAAAAATAATATATGCACACACATTCTGCATATGATAATGCTTAGTACAATTCAGGATAATTGAAATGGAAACCTTCTAAGGCACACCAACATATATCGATACCTGAAACCTTTCCAGAACAGGGATAGCTCCTGCCAATTCTGGCAACAAAGACATTGACAGTGTCCTCGGGGTTCTGTTTCAACACAACAAACCATTAGGGACCATGAAACACTATTTTGTGTCCTTTGCATTAACTGAATATACTATTTCAACTTGCCCATACAAAGCTAATATAACTAGTATTTGGTTTTTACATTTTCACATAAGTTCATCATGCAAGTAGATGTTTCACATTAGTAGCTATTTCCATTTCAAAAAAATTGACCCAACCAATTTATTCAGTTCAAATGGAAAGGCATCTTAAATTTAATTAGTTGAGGCTCACAATTATTTGTGTACATCCTACCATTCATCTTCATCAAATCTGATGTCTAATATTAACAGGGATTCCAATGGCCAAGGAAGTAACGGAAAGAAGCATAGCTAAAATAGCATGGGTATGGGCAAAAGGCACAATGTCACACAGGGCAATAGATTTTGGATACCATAGATAAAGGATTAACGTTGGCATTGTGGAGCCAATTCTAACATCTAACATGTAATGTGTTTTTTCTTTTTAACTTTGAGCTGATGAGGCCCAGTGATCAAATGCACAATCTTCTTATATAAATGTGCAGAGAAAAGGTATGGCATAAAGAACTGCACAAACAGCCATTGGACACTCTAAGAGATTTTAAAGAAACATTTGGACTCTCATATGCAACGTGCCAAACTTCTATCACTTTAAGACATGTCAATGCACTGCAAATCTTCTCACATAAATTTGCCAAGAGTTGGGTTAGCATAGCCAATGGCACGAATCCACAGACAAGCATTGCAAAGTCTCACTGCTTAGATGAAAAACATAAGCACTTCCTATGCATAGTCAGCAGGCATTTGCAGTACTTGTAGAAACATACAGAATGAAGCATCACTAGAATAGCATTGGTTATCACCGGTGGCGGTGGTCACAATGTGAAAAAAAAAGATAGTCAAACCTCAAATATTCAAATTGAAAAGCATCTAGACCTGTTGTATAGGATAATAAACACTTGACTACTGTAGATAGAGGATTAACATTGGCAACTTTCAGCATTTGATTCCAATGCTTAACATGTAATGAACTTTTTCTTGTTTCTGATTTTGAGCTTATGAATCCCAGGGCTAGAATCCAAATAGCTTGATATAAAATTTTAAGAGAATAGCTACCATGTACTGGAATTGTTTATTGTTCTTTTGAGCTGGTCAAGGACAGGTTTAAATGCAAAACTTCTAGCATAAAATGTTGACATAGGTACACTTGACAGGTATTGTTAAGCCTAAATGATAAATTTGAAAATGTAAGTTCTCTCATATGCACATTTCAATTATTGAAAAGTGCATACCAAAACTATCCCTTCTCAGTCATTAGGTCTCTAAAAAAGATTTCCAGCACAAGATAGAAATCAGACCTTCAAGCTCACTTTACATCATGATTTATAAGAGGCATTGTGGGGTCAATTCAAAGTTTAAAATGTAATGGACTTTGTTGTTGTAATTTTTTTGCACTGCTGAGGCTCAGAGATCAAATGCAAATCTTCTGGCATTAAAATACAGAGATTAAGTATAGCAGAACAAAATGCACAAATCCACTGATGGACATTGGAAAGTCTCGGTGATACAATTAAACATTTAGATCTATAGTTGTTCTCTTATGCCAATGTTGAAGTTTTGGCTCTAATAAAAAGGCACCTACCAAAACTGTCCATTCTGAACCCTTTGGCCTTAAAACTAAAAAACTTAAAAGCACAAAATTAGAACCTACAATTCGCACACATTTTGCAACAATAAACTAGTAACATCAAATTATAATTCTATCGATCTTATAAGAAGCATGAAATTATTCTGTGGCACTGGTGAGATGTGTAGACCAAATGGAAACGTTCTGACACAAAAGGAACATACCAAAACTGTCTTTCACTCACCCATTGGGTCCCTAAAGAAGAGTTAAAAGCACAAATTATAAACATGTGTCTCCTTCATATTAATTTAACAGAACTGAATTAGAATCTGCAAAATATAATCGTTGAAGTGGTGGTTCTTAGTAATTAAAAGCCAATCTTCTAGATGAGTATAGGTTTAGCACAACAAAATGCATGAATCAGCAAATAGGCATTGCAAACTCCAGGTAATTAAATGAAAAATATCGGTTCTCTCATATGAATAGATAAAGGGCAGATACCATAGCTCTCCCTTTCTTGACCCTTAGCTTTCTAAAGATGATTTAAAGCACAAACTGAAACGCTGTATTCCAGTCACATTTTATGACACTAATAAATTCAGACCAACAGAATATCATTACTTGGCTCTGCTTATGAAGTATAATGGGCATTGCATAGTCAATTCCAAGATCTAACATATAATGGAATTTGTTTCTTTCAATTTTGAGCTGGCAAGGCCAGCATTCAAATGCAAGTCCTCTGTCATAAAGAGGAAGAAAATAGGTATAGCATAACAAAACATGAAATCTTCACATAGGCATTACAAACTATAACCAACAAAACCTGAAAATAGTGACCGATGATACAACTGGTTCAATTATTCATAGACATATACCAAAACTATCCCTTTCTCAACCACTTTAAGGTTCCAGCAAGAATTAAATTCTGCACTCTGCTAGTATTTCATGTCAGTAAATAAATAGAAAGCAGAAAAAATATTCTTGTAGCAATGGCCTTGCGGAGCATTCTCGACATTTTCCAGCGCTAAATCAAAAGTTGCAGAGTGCAAACCATTATGCCCTTGAAATGGAGAGGCTTGTAGCTCAAATATAAATCTTCTGACACTGAATTGCAAATTATTATGCCTTTAAGCTATCCTGTTTTCAAATATTAGGTCTCTAAAAAGAGATTAAAAATTCTTCATTCTACTGGCATTTTCAAAACAGATTTTTATAACAGCAAATGATCACTACGCGGTCTTACAGAATGGCAAATATTATGCCCTTTAATTATTCTCTTCTCAAGCATTAAGTCCCCGAAAAGAGTTGAAAACCCTGTACTGCTGGCATTTTTCGAATCAAAAATTTAATGCAGCAAACGGATCACTAAACGCGAATTCCAATTTATAACATGAAACTGAACTTATTATTATTTTCGATTTCGAGCCGGTGTGCATCAGGGTTCAAATGCAGGGAATAGGCTTGGCGTAACAGAATGCACAAAGCTACACATAGGAACTGTAATCTCCGGTGACAGAAAAATAGGCAGGCAATGCAATCCAGCTAGTTTTAAGGCAAATACCGATAACCATTCCTTTCCCGGCCATTTCAAGATCCAGAACAAATTATTGCCTGGAACGTTCTCACATTTCAACGCATTAACAAACTGAAAACGGAAAATAAAAATTTCTTCTGCCGCTAATTAAACTTACTGAACATAATCAGTGGCATCGCTATCATAGTCTTCGCCATTAGGAGCAGCAGCCACGGCCCTAGAATGCAAGGGCGTCATGTCGCTGGAGCTCAAAGACTGCCGCCTCGTCCTAACGTACTGCACACCCGCAGGCGGTGTATCCACCATCATTCCGCTCACCGCGGGGTCGAATCCCCCGCACTCTCAAAACAAGCGCAAGAAAAGACAAGAAAAAAAGAATACAGCTACGAATCGCCCAGGGTTCGAATCCAGCAGCTCCCACACAAAATGACTTCAAACAGAAAACCGACCGCAAAGCTCCACCTAGAGTGTGTTTTGTCCCTTTCCCTTCAGCTTTACCAGCAGATCTGAAGAGCTCGACGCAGATCTAAACTGCTTTGCGCAGGCATTTTGTAATTGGTCGAGCCGGGTTCGAGCCGTGGGAATGTACGTTGGAGGGAAAATAGAAGGGCCAAATTATGAAAGCAACGTGAGGGCGGGCGTAGCGTGGCGTAGCGTAGAGTAAAGCTGCGTCAAACGCCAGCCATTAACTCTACCAAATCTTTTAACTCACAGGTCTCTGCATGCCCGCATAATTATCCTTTTCACCGCCTCTCACGCAATTTATTTTCATCCGAGCATTCACAACTATTTTAATGAGCATAATTTTTTCTGTTTTTCTCCTCCTCTGTCCACCCTTATATACTCCGTGTCCTCTAAGACAACAATGAATAATGTCCGAGTTACAAAGCAATATCCCTGCCACATCATGTGTGCATCTGCTATGCCTGCATACATATACATATATTGATGTTATGTATGTATAGTGCCGCAATGGCTGTGGTACCTAACAACTAACGGTGGACCCCGCGTTTTCTTTTTCGAAAATTACAGTTTCTAGTACCTAAGCTTGGCCAGCCATGTTTCTTCTTTCGTAAACAACCTTTTATCGCGGGGCACTTGAGTTTTCTTCTTTCTGAAACTTCCCGCTTTCAGTGGCCCAGATATAAGGGAATCAGCGTTAGTCTAATGCGTTTTTTAAGATTCTTTTTCTTGATTTTGATTTTGTATATGAAAAGGTAAAAATTGTATGTAATGGAGGAAAACTGAATTGTTTGGTTGTTTTTTCTAATTTTTTAACTTTTCTATACTATTCATAGATAAGATTATGTCTTCAACTTTACTTCTATCTTGCAAACATATTTATTTTGTATTTAAGTGAAAGCGAACGAGAGGGGTTAAAGTTAAAAAAAATATATTTGTGAGAATATAAAATTATAAAATATAGAAGATAAAATTCTAGTATTTAAAGTTAGTTTTTTTTGGTTTAGGATACATTTTTGCAATGTGCAGATATCAACTTATGTATTGTAGTCTAGGTTACACATTGTTATCTAAAACTATTCAAAAATAAATTTTCATATAGATCTTTGGACTTCTTGCACACAAAGGACAAGACATAAACATAATAGTATTCTAGGATATGCCAAATATTATACATTTCCTAAAACAAAGCTAAATAGATAGAAAAATGAAATGACAAAGAGAATAGAAAAATAAAACCAACATTTGTACATTCATGATTTCTAAAACATGTTAGCTTGGACAAAGATGAAGGTTGGGACTACTTAAGAACTTTCTAAGAATGGTCAAGCACCTAGTTTGGTCTTTTAACCTCCATAAGCAGCCACTAATAAAGAGGGGGTGAAATACATTTGTGCTCCTAACCTATGTGCATCTAGAACTAGAATAATAAATGTAAATGTTATTAAAATTATGTATAGGACTACAAGCAGCAATAATCTAGTATATAGGATTGTGAGTAGAATTGGATATCCCAACAAGTGCCAAGAAAATACCAATGTATTCACAAATGTTATTAAAACAAAAAATAAAAACAAGGTTTGAACACTAGCACCTCACACGATGAACGGAAGTAAAACCTATAAGAATCACAAGCTAGATGTTCCTAAATATGCAAAGGATATGAAGGAAATCACACTGAACAACAAAATGCTCAAGAACCTTTGATTTGTTGATAATATTGTTGGTAGTAGATCACATGAGAACTTAAAAATTAAAAACCTACAAGATAACTTGATAAATTCTCCAAGAGTTGAATTGAGATAGATTTTTAAATATCAATTCAAAAAATAGAAGTAGGAGGGAAGATGAAGAGGCTAGGGACCTAACCAACCATTAGGATTTGACCCAAGTTAATTACCTAGCCTTGGCATCAAGAGAAAGGTAGCACAACAAGCTTTTGAAAGTTCGACACGCCAAAAAAATATGAGATAGACATGAAAGAGACATTGGTTTACATAAAAAAGTTGAGGAAACACAAAATATAAGGCACAACTTGGCATTAAGGGCAAGAAAGGCTAAGACACAAGCCAAATGAGCCTAAAAACATACAAAGGGTTACAAACACTAAAGTGAGTCCAAAACATAATGTGAAATTCATGAAGGTATGTAATTTTTGATGCTATAGTGAAGACCTAAAAATGTATAGGCTAATATGTGGAAAAGTATAATATAGAAAAAAGATATGAATATTGATGATGTTTTATTCATTCTTCATGTAATGGTAGCTTCATCTTCAAATTCCATGTAATAATAATATTTGGCTTCATAACAATATGTTTGAAATTACACCAATAACATATGATAAGTCTAAAATAAGCATGAACAACTTAACAATGTCAACAAACACCATGTAAAAGTAAAGAGAGAGGTGGTGGATCCCTAAATGGACAAATATAAACCAAAAGTGAGTGAAAGAGAGAATTTTGTAGGAAACTGTTAAGTAGGTCATTATAAACAACAAAAGAGGATGTGTAAGATCTTAAAGTGGGCCATTATAATTATGTTCTAAACAACAAAAGATGGTGTAGGAATTCAATCAAGCAACTATAACCATACAAGATCAAAGTAAGACCCATAATGAGTCATTGTAACTATTAGCATGCAATGTAGGACAATCAAAGAGCAACTATAACCATACACATGAAATAACACTAGTTATTTTATGCACGCACCATCTACCCCCTCCCTTTGTTGGTGTAAATAGGTGTTTTACCTAAGTCCTATTTACATGTTAAATCCACTTAGGTCCCAGGAGGGAATCTTTCTAGATAGTGTTAGTTGTAGATAGTGTTAGTTGCCATTAGATCTTATCTTATCTTTTGGCATTTAATGCTTGTGTCCTAATTCATTTAATATTTGTTGAGGTAGTTGTCTCATTGTATAAGATTAAGACACATGTCAAGATCTTGTGTAATCTTATCTCGCAACTTACCTTTATAAGCAAGGCATCATATGTACATCACATTCAATCTAGCAATATTGTATCCATAATCATAGTATGATATTTTTGTCATTTCTCTCTTGTGGAGGTTATTGAATTGTCTTGCAAGTGATCTTGGGGTGTTGAGGAGTTCACCATTAACTCCTACATGGTACCAGAGCTTCAATTTTGTAGACTTCTTCCCAAATCTAAGGGACCTATTTTGGCTTGAAGATTTTTCTAGGTGCAAGTGGGAGTTTAAAGAACCTCACGGTTGAATTCAAGGCATCATTTTGTCAAATTTCATTATGTTTTGACTGATTTACAAGGGTTTCAAGTTGAGGGTTATAGTTACCAGATCTTGGAGGTAGCTAAAGTTTTGAGGTACTTTGGGCCAAATTTGACCTTTCCATTCCATCTAGAAGGCTTGAAAACCTAAGGATCGACTATCAAATCATCACATTTTGACATTTTTTCTCAGGGGCATCAGGAAATTTTTTTGTATCACCATTTTCGTACAACTATACAAATTCATACCTGGCCATACTGTACAACTCATCGGTAGAGTCATCAGTTTGGGTACCAAGTTGTGCAAGTGCACATTTTGCAAAGATTTCATTTGTGTACATGCTAGCATGGGTATGTTGTCGTTATGTCACATTGCTCTGCCAATGCACTAGTACAATTTTGTTAGTTCGTAGGCTTATTAATAAAATTTTGTTTAAAATTGACCGGCAATATATTTGGTTAGGCCACCAATCGCGGGATCTCAGTGACCTACAAGCTCCACCCAACAAAGGGGGTTGAAAGCCCCAAGCGATGCGGCCTATGTCTCATCACCCCCCCACCGCTCCACCTAGTAGTGTTGCCCCTTTTTTCTTAACCTACAATTATGTCAAAGGTTGTATGGGCACCTAAGGGCTTAACACCTAAGGGCACAAATTTTGTCCCCTATGACCAAGTCGGGCAATTTTTTTCAAAAAATGTCATAATTTGCAATCCAGTAGACATTTTTTTGAAAATTAGATATCGTCGAAAAGTTGGCTCCATGAATTTTATAATGGTGCAAGTTATTTTCCAAAATTTTGCTATTTAGAGGCATTTCTTGTTGATTGAAGTCAAATCTTCTTTTTTGGCTCTCGAGCTCCTAACTTTTTGCCACGATCTCTTATTTTCATGATTCATACAACATTGGAAAGGTATTAAGGAGCTCTATCATGACATCCATCTATTATTTTCAAGTTCATCCCTAGGTATATTTTATTCAAATTTGTGCATATTCACATTATGGTTGATCACTTAGATATATTGTCACCTGAGAAGGTACAATTTTGATCTTTACACTTCATTTCAATTATAGAATGATCCACTATATCATGTTGTTTCATTTAGATTCTAGAGTTGCTCCATATCGATATTTTTCTAGTATTCCTTGGTATCGGGACTATTGTTATTTTATCATGATTCTAGGATTTTTCCAAAGAGATTATAGGATTTCTAGCATCAGAATTATCTTTCCTTTGTTGCTTGGATTAAGGTTTTAGTTTACTCCACCAATGTGCTTCTAGTGTTTCTTTGTAGTAGGTTATCTCATTAAGGGTGGCCTGAATTGTCTCTCTTATGGGGAGGTTCTTTTTCCTCGCAAGGGGTTTTTTCCTTCTCATTGTTCATGGAGAGTTTTATTGTATCTTATCTCTTTTGGGGAGGAGTTTTTTTCCCACTAGTTTTTCTCCTTTTCTTTATTTTTGAGAGAATGTATTGCATATGTACATGGGTACCTAACATGGCCTCGTAGTTAGGACCCATCTTTACATAATAATACTCCCTAAGTTGTACTTAAGGGGTTGTTGGTGTAAATAGGTGTTTTACCTATCTAGGTCTTATTTACGTGTTAAGTCCACTTGGGCCCTAAAAGGGAATCTTTCTAGATAGTGTTAATTTTCACTAGATCTTATCTTATCTTTTGGCATTTAATGCTTGTGTCTGAAGTCATTTACTAGTTGTTGGGGTAGTTGTCTCATTGTAGAGGATTAAGACACATGTAAAATCTTGTCTAATCATATCTCACAACTTGCCTTTATAAGCAAGGCATCATATGTACATCACATATTCAATCTTACAATCTTGCATCCATAATCATAGCATGATATTTTTGTCATTCATCTCTTGTGGAATTTATTGTTGTCTTGCAGGTGATATTGGGGTTTTGAGGAGTTCACCATTAACTCCTACACCCTTCACTCAAATTAGTTGCATACAAGGGGATGAAAAGAATTTGAGGAGAGGAGAATGAATAATGCATAAAAATATATGATCGTGTAAGCTCCATAAACATGTTATAATGTTATGTGTGTGTGACAAGAATTAGATAAGATAGCAAGAATTAATCATGACAGAATATGTAACAAGAGATAATAAGGTGCCCCAATTTTTCCCCTAAGTGTGAGAACAAAGAACAAGCAATGGTAGTCAATGTGTTAGACATGAACATGTAAACATAGATATATGTTATATAAAATATAATCATTTAAGATAGCATAAGCATGACAATGTAAGGTAATAACATGTAAGTGTAAACATATATCAAAGTGAATACCATCAAAGAATACAAAGGAAAGTGTTATAAAGAGGATTCCCCAAGATGGGGAAACATAACAAAGAACAAAATATCTATGAAAAAAATGGAAGTAGACAAGACACTCAAGAGATAAACAAAGTTAAATGATAAACATTTTTCATATAAAATATATCTTATAGTTAAAACACTACAATGATAAAAGACATGACACTATGTGAGAAATGAGGAGCACAACAAGCATGGCTCAATTAGAAAACTATAGACATAATCACAAGTCAAAATAAGTTATATTTTTGGTCAACATGATGAGAGTGGTTGGAAATCATTTCATCTTCATAGCATCTAGAGCCAAAGGTAAACATAAATAAGACAAAAAAAAACAAAGAAAATAAAACCTACAATATAAAAGTGGAAAATCATATAAAGAAATGGGATCAACCAATGCAGTCGTTGAGTAAGTCATCATCATGCCACTTCTTAATTCAATGTTATCATGTATTTAATATTTGAATCTCTTTGTAGTAGTAGTTCTTTATCATTGTATAAAGTAGTACTTTTGACAAATATGCTAGAGATGGGTTAAAATTTTGATTTTTTATTTCATAATTATTTTTCATCTTTCCTTGAACACACATCTACTTGTAGATTCTAAATATGTTTTCTATTTGTATATTTTTGCGGAACCCATGTAGCTTGAGCACCCCTTAAAAATGTATTTCTATTATCCATAATACCTTTTTTATTTTCATATTTTCTTAGTAAATATCAAAAAAATTCTAGGCTGAATTTATTTTAAGCAAGAATATATTCAAATTTTATGCTAAAAAATTATTGGTTGCAACACATGATGTTTCTCGATTTGTAGACTATACAATTTTCTATTATTGACCATAATATAATGACATGAAAAAATATTTTACTTCATCATTTTTAAGACACTTTGGTCTTTCAAATGCTTGTATTTTCTCTCCATTGTTCTTCCTTAAAGAATTTACACGTCATATAAATCATCTTTAAGTTCATAAGGTGGTTCCTTAGGTATCTTCAAAAATGTATCTTGAGTAAAATTACCTAATTTCCAGTAATGACACATATGGAGATCAAGCAATACTAACAATGTCACCCCTCTAGGTTCATATTTTATATGTTGATGTACCATAAAGGGCATTACTTAATCCAAGGACAAACAAGTAACATAAAAAACTATCATGAAGTAGGGATGATATAACATAAAGTAGGAACTTCCTTAAAACCAACTACCAAGGGTAAAATAATGGATCCCTTAGTATTAACCAATGTTCCATTAGTTTTCTTAAGAGAGGTTCACCAAACAAAAACTTTTACATGTATATATTAGATTAGTGGGCATGATTAATAAGAACATCCTTAATTGGTTTTCAAGCAACATGAGATCAAACATATAAAGGACCATAATAACCACTACATAGAATCTTGTTGTGTGAAATGGAACAAATTACATAGAAAAATGTAACACCATTAGAACCCTCATTAAACATATCTACAAACTAATTTTTAGAATCATGTAAATTGATATGCTCTAACTCATCAATATGTGATTATATATGATGTGGTGATTGTATCTTAAATGAAAAATATAATAGTATGGACATTTTTAATATACCAATCCAACAAAAATGTCTACATGGATGGGAAATGGTCTCCTAGGATTAAAAATTATAGTATCACAAAAACTATGGTCAAGAATTTCTTTACAAGAAGATTTGACTTGTTCTTGTTCAAATCCACCACCTCGCTAGGTTCTTAAAGGATGGTCTTAGCTTTAGTTAGATCTATGAGTATCAATCAAGTGGTTTTAAAGTATTAGAGATGAATAAAATTCTAGTGGGTGGGGATAAATGTTGTGGTTTTGACTTTATCAACCTTTCTAGGGTTTGTGGTATCTCTAGCATTTCTTTGTTTATATATTTAGTGGATAAAAATATTGATAGTCTCCATGAAAAACTTCTAGAGGTTGGCATTATAGATGACTGCAAAGGATATTGAATTTTTCACTTTTCTATATTATCATGGGCAACAAACATGTGGAAGGTCAAAGTTAAGGTAGTTTTCTTACCTAAAGGTTTCTTGATCAAATTCTTTATCTAGGAAGACTAGATATTCAACACTCCCTTTAGAAGCATAAATTTTTCAAGAAAATTTTTTATACCTCCAATTATAGAGTCTAAATCTTTCATTTTGGATTCTCCTTTAGGTGATGTAGATATATGGATTAGACTAATAGTCTTCCTTTAGAGTTTTGAAAATTCAAATATTTATATGGTATTGTAAATGCTTCAAGAAAGTTGGTTGAAGTTAACAAGTAGGTGTTAGATCCCTCTCATGTTATCTTTGCATGGTTTAAGATCAATGGATATCTAGAACTTTTATTGGCAAAAAAGATATGTATGTCTTCTCTAGCTAGTAGGTTTTATCAAGAGATTGACAATGAGGGACTTACATTTCATTATTATTCATCTCATTGTATAGGTTGTGTGCAAACAGATGTCTAGCTAAACATTTATGTATTTCTCTAGGATTGATTTTTAGTGGTTAATCAAAACATAATTTGAGGGATAAAAGAGGTATTCTCTATTCACAGATATTTATTTATTCATCATTAATCATTTATGGTTTTCTCAAAAAAAAAATCCTCCTTGATTGGATTTTAAGAATAAGGTTTGTGGCAAAGTGGGATAAAGTTTGAAAAAATATAGTAGTTAAGGAGAAAGAGTAAGTAGTTTATTCAACAATCTACTTGCTTATAGTTTAGGAGGCATATTCTAACCTATTTATCCCTTTTGATACACAAAAGTTGTGTACTATAGATTAGCAAGAGGAAAGAGAAATTGCTAGAGAATTGTCTCTATTGGTCTTGAATGTAAAGGATAGTTAATTGGATCCTGAATTGGTTACTCAAGCAAAAATTTCCAATGGAGTTCTGGCAGCCTTAGAGTTGACCCTATATCTACTAATCTTACAAAAAAGAAAAATAAGGGCACAAATTTGGAGAAGGAAAGGATTAAAAGAGAAGCTAAGATGGATATTAAGGATGACTCTTAGTTGACTATATAAGGGATTTTGATAAGGAAGAGGATGAAGAAGCCTCCAAGTGGTAAATTGAGGCATTTTCATGGAATGTTAGGGAGTTAAATGTTCCTAATAAGAGGAGTGTGCTTAAGTTACAATTAGCTTAATAACCCCACAATTTAGTTTTGATTTAAGAAACTAAAATGTTTAGAGATGATATTATGCTTTTGCTATCAAGCTCACAAAAAGCTTGGGAAGGGTTAGTAGTGAATGTTATTGGGGCCTAAGGTGGTTTGTATTTTACAATATCTATGTAGAATGCCAATTTCATATCTAGCATCATCAATGTTAGTTGTCTCGAGGTAAAAGTACAAAGTTGTGTCACACTTTCGACCAACTTATCAACACAACTAAATTTATGTATTTCTAACTAAAAATCAATTTTTTAAACATATGATCTAGTAAGATTCATTCTAGCTAAGTTAGATACTTCCACAACTTTCCAACTAAAATTGTTGGCTATAAATATATGGAGCACCACTTTGAGGCCAATTTACCAAAAAATATAATTATTTGAAAAACTTGATGATTCAATAACTCCTCATCTAATTAACATTTTTTTAACCACATAAAACTACCCTCTTGTAAGTCCATAAGTGTAGTTTTCAAAAATATATTTATTTTAATAGTTTAGTTATTATTTATATTTTATTTTTTATTTTTACTAAAAGCAGGTTATTAGCACAAAATATTAGGTTGATTACCATGCTAAGGAAAAATACTAAAACTTATTAAAAAAAATGAAAAAATATGATGCACTAGATAAAAGAATCTATATCAAGATGGTATATTTTCTTTTCATTTTAGATAAATATTTAATATGAAAGTTGACATCAAATGGAAACAATTGTTTTTTGATACACACATTTTAATATTTATTTAAAAATATATATTTATCAAAATTGGAAAAAAATGTATCCATGCACTAAAGTTTCAAGTTATAAATACACACAAAAAAATTGAAAGAAAAAAAAAATTACTATAAAAAGTGTGACGTCTCATTTAACTTCATTTTTCAGCATTATATCAACAACTAAATTATAGTGTTAATTTATTAAAAACTAGTTTTTTTTTAAATACAAACATAAAATATACTAAAAAATACACATCTTACTAGTTTACATCATTTCAAAATTCAAAACATATATGCCACTTTATAGTGATTAAAATTTAAAAGTTGGATCAGTGTTGGTCATTTCTTTTATAAAGTGTGGCATAGCTCTATACTTTTACCACTCATGAATTTCTTTCTTTACGAGAACATAGTGAGTCTTTGTATCAATGTACAATAGTGTAATTCAAAAAGAGAGTTGGAGATGATCTTCATTCTTTGTTATTTATGTATCCTAGGAAGGTTTTCTTCTTGGGTATATATTTTAAGCTATTATTGAAGCCATATGGATAAGAGTTGGGGTAGCAATAAGTCAATGAAATCTACAAATTATTTAAAGTGATTTTTTATTAATTTTAATTTATATGATATCATTTCTAAATTAGGTAACTTCACTTGGAATAATCATAAAAAAGGTTTTATAATATTATAATATGGTTGGATATGTTTCTTGTTTCCTCAAAATGGTTGCTTATATAATGGAAAAATTCCTTTGTAATTGAAAATGTTTCATGTTTTAAATTTTTATTTATAGTCCTAGACTCTTCTCAAGTCCATTGTCCCTTTAAGTTTTGATCTATAAATATCCTCTACCCTACTTTTCATGCATATATGGAAGCTTCGTAGCATGAATAATAAAGATGTTTAGGATACCAATGTATTCATTTTTGCTCATAAAGATAATCTTAAAATAGAATAAGGATATGTTTAGTGATATCTTTTTGAAAAATGCTAGAATATAGAAATGGAGCTAGATCAAAAATAGTTTATTGAATAATTCTTACACTAAAGAGTAGTTTTAAAAGTAGAAATACAAAGAGAAATGGGTTAAGTAAGATGACAGGAACAATAAAAAATTTCCATCAAGATACACTTGCAAGGAGACCTATTAATAGAATCTACTCACTCTTGACTAATTAGATCCTTCAGGTAGTTCGTGTTTTTAACTTACTTACAATGGAAGATGGTACAAATATCATAGATGCTTCATCCTTCATTTAGGTTGTTCCTTCTTTGGTATTTGAAGATAAAAATATGTTCTTATTAAATATACTTTATTTAAATCGAGTTGGTGTAATATTTTTTTTTCTAAATGGGTTATAACTGGTTTATTTCATTCCTTTTGGGAGCTCATTGGAGATCAGTTGCTAGAAATGGTTATTATTCTAGAAATATTTAGAAGAGTGTTGGAAGATTTAAACTCACTTCCCTTGTGATAGCTTCCAAAACTCCTAGCCTTCCTCTTTTATGGATTATAATTCCATTGATTTATGCTAGTATTTAGAAAAAAATAAAAGTAGTTGCAAAATGCCTTCAATAATCTCTCATGGATATAATTTCTAGGGAAACAAAGTGGTTTTATTAATGGATGTCAAAATATGGATGGTATTGTTCTTTCTCATGAGAATTTGAATACTCTAAAAAATTAGAGTCCAAAGGGTGTAGTAATTAAGCTAAATATTATTAAAGTATACAATATATTTAATTGGTATTTTCTAGCTCAATTTATGAAATCTCGTTCTCTTCTTGGTGAAGTTAATAGGTTATATGGAGATTGTCATAAGTTTCTGGTTCATTGTTATGGCCAATGTCTTCAACTAGCTTATTTTTTAATTCAAAAGGTGTAAGACAAGTGCACCCTCTTTCTCCTTAAATTTTTATTTTGATGGCAAAAAATGTTAACGGGAGTATCTGTCATCTTAAATAAAAAATCTTAATTAAAGGCATAAAATGTGTGGAAAATGCAAAGTGTGGACCTCTTAGTTATAATTTATGGATGATGACGCTCTTAATGGAATGATATTGATTGAAGATATCAAAATATTCAAGAAAGTGATGGATTATTATGAGTATGTGTCTAGATAGGCTATTAATCTAAACTAATCTAAGATTTTCTTCTTTAATGTTAGGCTCGATCTTTAGGTGGGTGTTCACTTTATATCAGGTATATCTATGACATATTTGTTGGCAATATGTGTTGTCATTGATGTCAACTATGTGATGTCGTTGATGTCAACTCAATATGTGTTTCATTAATGTCAACTTGATATATGTGTTGTCATTGATGTCAACTCAATATGTGTTGTCATTGATGTCAACTCAATACGTGTTATTTTTGTATAGATGTTGAAGAGGCTGATAAATGATTAGAGATAAATTGGTAGATTTGAGAGAGTTGGTTTTGAGATCATCCTATTTTGGAAAAATTTAGTCTGAAAGATCTACCATATGCATAAGATGATAGAAGCATGATGCTTGACAATTGAGGTTTTGTTCATACTTGTATGATTATGAGAAGTTCTTTATGGATCAAACAATATGTCTTCTTATGTCTTGGTATCTGTATATTGGTCTGCATTCCTCTGTATTGCATGATTTGGTTGTGTGGTTATGAAGTTAAGTTTGGAAGATAGCAAAGAGGTTACTCCCAAAATTTCATGTCAAAAACATTTCTATAGTAAGAGTTAGATGTAACAGTTCTCTGAATTGTAGAATAATTGAGTAAAGTATCTCAAATGTTCTCCAGATTGCTCTACATTCCTCTGGAGTGATAGATATGGTTGTGCAAACTTAAGGATATGTTCAGAGAGGTGTATGGGTTCATCCATATGTGTTTCAGATGTTTTGGTGAATTGCAGTGCAATATCTTAAGTGTTGATGTGTCATAGTCAATCTAAAATGAATTATTCTTGTATGCTTAGTGGGTTTCTTCATTTGCGCCAACGTATGATAATCAAATTCTTTAGGAGAAGGTTATAAGGATGTTGATTATCTACATTATTCTCGTCTTGGTCTCCATGATATTTTTGGTTTCTCCCTAGTGATTGTAACGATGAATAGTTGGCAGTTTTGGTGGTGTTGATGTTGTTTGGGCTGACAAATTGGTTTCCTTCATTTGTGATTGGTCCTTATTAGTTATTTTTTCTTTGAAGGATGTGTTGTGATGTATTTGGGACCTGTTATGTCATGTTTTGTGGTCCACAACTTATTTCACTTCATAATGTATATGTTTGGAGCCAACCTATGTAATATCACATGTTTCTTTTTATAGGTCATCTTGGAGCCGACCTAATTGGTGTTTTGAGTTGTTGCAAAGGGTATTTATAGAAGGAAAAAATATGTTTTGAATTGATTGAATAAATATTATGTAGTATGTTGAATATGAAGTGTGTGAAGTTAGAATGATGAAGTAATTGTGCGGAAAAGGGACTGCAACATCTTGACATATGTTAGATGCTTCTTTCATAGCAATTCACATGTTCATGTTTTCATTGTAATTTTCATGTATCCTGCTATCAAGCAGTGAGCCTCTTCAGCAGGTCCTTGTATCTTTCAATAAGATTGTGCACATTAGCCTACAAGTCCTTAGGTAGTGATACTTAAAACTATATTGTAATTTTTGTAAGCAGCGAGCTTTATATATTGTGAATCAACTCTCACCATGGTTTTTCCCTCATTAGGTTTTCCACGTAAAAAATATTGGTGTACTTGCATGGTGCTTGCTTTCATTTTTATTATTCTTTTAGTTAATGTGATTCAATGTTTAATTTGCAAATAAAGTTGTTTAAGTTTTAGTATATGTTGATTCACCCCCTCTCAGCATTTCAGTGTGTTCAACAATTGGTATTAGAGCCAAGTTCCTTTGAGAAGCCTAACATCTGATGTAGATCTAGCACTTGAACATGTGGGATTTGAAGCAATGATTAATGATATGTTTTCTTCAGAATCAGATCTAGAGTCAATAGAACCTAAAGATTGAGACATCAATTTAGATGATTGTGAAGTAGATTTTGAAGGAGAACTTTAGTTTGCTCTTGAAGATTTGGATGAAGCAAGAAAACTAAATCTAAAATATGAGTGCATGCTTAAAAAATCAAAGGAGTTAATTGTCAAATTGAAGGCACAAGTTGGAGAATCAAAGAAAGAAATCGACAATCTGAAAGCTCAAATGAAAGGAGGTGAGGCTAAACTCAAGGAGGTAGAAGATGTGATCTCTAATTTGAAAATTAAGGTTGAAGAAGACAACAGGATTGAGGAATGCTTGAACACCAAGCTCAATGATAAAACTGTTGAATATTCAAAGCTTGAGGAAGAGATTGTCACTCTAAGAAAAGATTGGAAAAACAAAAGAGGAAACTGACAAGGGCTTGAAACTAAAAGGAGGTTCTGAAATTATTGATGAGTTGATCAACTCTCAAAAACCATAAAAAGAGAAATTTGGTCTTGGTTTTGAAAAAGGAAAAATTCCATCAACTAGTGCTTCTGTAAATCTATACGAGAATTTCAGAGCAAAGAGAAAGTTTGAAACAAAGGAGGAGAAAGCCTACATTGAAGAACCTAAGAAGGCATCATCCAAAAACACAAAAAAAAATCAAGATAGCAAGAAAGAAGGTGGATTCATTCTTGTTTAGAGACAAAGAAGATTTAGAGGTCCTCCACTAGTCAAACAACATTCCCCTGCTAGGGTCAATCAATATTTTCAAGGTTATTGTTATTCTTGCAATAATTTTGGGCACAAGGTTGTTGAATGTAGAAACAAGATGAGTCAAAATTTATCATTTCATGGTCAGTACTATTCTTGAACAAGTTTGGTCATAAGGCTACTGTTCATGCAAAAGTAAAGTGATGAGGAATAGTTTTATGAATAAGAATAATGCTATGAATTCTCAATCCTTCTATGGTTACTATTACACATGCAAAAAATTTGGTCATAGGGTTTCTAATTGTATATCTAATGTGAGAAGGAGTAATTATGCTCCACAACCTAGTACCACTTGCTACAACTGTAATAAACTAGGACACATTGCAAGGTTCTACAAGGGAAAAAATGTAAGATCTTTTGCTCCTTAAAAGAAGATTGACACTAATTGGCAAAAGAAAGAAATGAACAAGATTTGGTAGAAGAAGAAAGAAAGTGAAGTAAAGAATGAATTTGTACCTCTACCTGGTGCAAATGGATCCTCTAGTAACTAGAAGAAAGTAACATCTCAAGGGGAGTTGCAATTGCAAATATTTTCAAACACCTGTAAAGCATATGATGTTGAAGTCTTTAGCATAATAGTTAATGGTGACTTGGATATGTACGACTAGTGACATTATGGAATTTTCTCAAGGTTCTGGAGCCAATACACTCTCTATAGAAGATTTTTGAACGATCATGGATCTCTGTGATATCACAAAATAATGAAAAAGATGCTTGTGTCAGAAACAAAAATGCATTTAATAAAAAGCAACTAGGGTATATGTGAAGAGTATTTAACCCCTACTTGATCAAATTTGATCTCATTCAATTGATATTGAGGGTGTGCAAGATCTGAGGAAGTAAAGAAGGTTTTCAATGAATTTGCATGTAAACCCTAACAGTAGTATTCAAAGGTATTTCTTAGATTTGCTTAAAAAACCCTAGTTTCAGAAAGTGTTATCATGGTTACACCAATAGTTATTAATTTTTTTGAAAAGGTAAGGCCAAAATTCAAAAAAATACATACATATCTATTGTGACCAATAAGGATGAAGCATTTTCTCGCATTCCAATCAATGTGCTTCATAGTGAAGACATCTGCATCTATATTCACTCATAGCTAAATGAGTATAACCATATGAAGTTGTAAGAGTTCAAAAGTAATCATCTCTTGGGTGATGATTTTTAGCTTAAACTAGAGTATGTGAATGTAGAGGAAAAATGTTTAGACGCGTGGAAGGGTTTCCCCAACTTTTTCTATGAAGATGAATGGGTCAAAATTGCCTTAATCCGAATCCATGAAGATATCTTTTGGCTTGATCAACCGTACCTAGTCACAAAGGAAGTTATCAGGGTTGTGATTGGGTTGTGCTCCATCGAACATATGCTAGCACTAAAGGCCATGAAAAATGAAGAGGTTATGAAGCTTACAAGAGAAAAATTTGACAAAAGAACCTTAATTGTGGATGACATCTCTGACCTAGGATACAGTATGCCATGATGGGCATTGCATACAAGGTTTATTACACAAATAGGGAAGGGTCTGAAACCACCACCACCATCTACATTGCTCATCAGGTGGTGAAGGAAGGAAAGGACTATGATCTTTGTGAGTTCTTGTGGTAGCAATTGATTGAGAATTTGCAAAGAACTAAGGAATCATGCTACAATTTATGTTATGGCACTCTGATTATGTGTCTTATGTTATATTTCATGAAGGAATTGCTTGGTTTGAAGAATGTGGTGTGGAGAAGGAATATTCTTGTTGCACATCAGATTAGGGACCACATGTATAGTTTTTTGGATATCAAATAATGTGATACAATATTCTAGGGTTTCTTCAAAACATGTCAAAATGAAATGCAGAAGAGGGATATGATACCCTCACAATTTGTAGAGAAATACAAGAATGATATCACTTTTATGGTGGATAAAGGAAATTGTTATACATGGAGGCAATTAAACCAAGAACTTCATGGATACTAAAGTTTCCCTATGAGGTCTCTAGACCTAACTAGATTGTGCATGCTAACATTTTTCTTAGCAAACCTAGGGATCCCACTATTGAGAGGTTTGGAACATATGATGAGATAACCAAAAAATTAATCAAGAAGAGGGTAGAGGAAAAGGTGGAGAATATTTCAAATGTGGAGAAGGTGAAAATGTTGGAAAAGATGTTTGGCACTCCTGGGGGTCCTACAAAAATATCACAAACCACTTCTACCACAATTTAGGCTCCACAAGCCCTTAGAAGAACAATTAGGTATGTCTCTGCCACTACTACTCCTAAACCTTTTGGACCTATTCAAACACCTCCTAGCAGAAGGAGGGTTGCTACTTCAATACCAATGCAAACTAGGACCACAAGAAGGAAGAAGCCAAGACCTAAGCAACAGGAAAAAAGGGAAAAGATTAAACCTGTGAATGTGGGTGATGATGATGATGATGAAGTACAATATTTTGTTTTGAGGAGAAAAGATAAAAGAATGAGACAAGGAGAAGAATTATAAATCTCCTTGCAGAAAAAGAAAGGAAAGGAGATTGTTGAAGAAAAGACTAAGAAGACTCCTTCGGTCAAACATGACCCTCTACATTTTGGTGCAATCTTTAATGGAATTGTTAAATATGGTTTATTGAATGATACAATGGAGATGCATCTGGATGTTCATCCAAAGGATAAGAAGACTATTGAAAAGGCTATCATTGAATATATGTTGAAGCAGAACATTCCCTTGAGTGACATTGTTGACAAAGCTCCAAATAGCCTAGTCGAGGCTTTAAGACAAAGAAAAGATGCCATTAAGGCTAATGAAGAGCTGAAATTGCAAGTATTGACAAGGTTGGGATTCCTATTTCCCAAGAAGAAAAGAGAAGATTGTTTAGAGACAAGCCAACGCGCTCTGCACCAAAAGAAGAATAGATTTGATAATGAGGATGGATGAAGATGTCAAAAGGAAGATTTAGAGTGAAACTAAAGATGCTACGAAGAAAATCATTGATGAATTGTAAAGTGAATTCAATATTGATTCAAAAGAAATGCATGACATTAATGTCGAAATGAATGTACCAATTCCTCCAAGAAAACAAGAAATTGATAATATGCCTACTCTGGGAGATACAAGTGAGCAATCTAGTCAACAAGAAGTACAAGGACCCTCCAGACAACAAGAAGGAAAAGATGTCTCTGGTATGCATGATAAATATGAAGTCTCTGGTATGGAGATAAAAAAGGAAAAAGAGAAAGAAGAGGAGAAGGAGAAGGAGAATGATGAGCAAAAGAAAGAGGATAATCCTGAGAAAGTTCAAGATGCTGCAATAAAAACAATTGAGAAGCAAGATACTTCTATGGATATGGGTCAAGGTTCTTCATCATTAGTTTCTTTTAAGGACCTATTGACTTTGAAAATGTAATTTCAACCCGTGGTGACACCTTAGCTATTACAAATTCCTACTCATGAGGGACAAGTTGACTTGTCAAATATTTATCCCCTTAATAAGTTACAACTTGGTGATATTCTGCATGCTTTTGCAAGGAAGGGGATTCTATAGTAACATGTGAAGAAGATTGGATTAATTGATGATGCAGTGAAGATTATTTAGTAGGGTTTACTTAAGGTAAACATTGATTCTTCCTTGCCTTTGGAAAAAAAATTGAAACTTTTAATGGTTCTTTCAAACATCATTCCTCTCACATGGAGCAAAAGGCAGAACAAGAATCCTCAAGGAAGATAAATGACAAAAGAATGGTTGATGCTTCTAATCAGTATGCTAATGCACACAACAAATTGCAAGAGAATATGAAGATGTTTAAGGAATGTGTAGATGAAGTCACTTCCTTATATTAGTTTTGTTTGAAATGGCCAAATTCTATCAGGAGCATTAAAGACCAGATTAACTCCATTAAGTCATAGATCTCACACAAATGGCTAGGATATATGATCAATCAAAGGATAAGGATGGATAAACTAGAGCTCAAATAGAAAATATTAATGTGTAGTTGTCATTGCTTCAAGATCAAAGAGAACAAATAAAGAAATAGTTTGTTCAATTAAGGGAATAATTCAACTTGAAACTTGCTTCATTAACTGGGTTGCTAGTTGAAGTAGAAAAGGTTGATCAAAAAATGAAGGCTCCAAGCAATGTGAATGATGTTGAGGATTTATGCATGTAGTTTGAATGTCAAAATAATATGCTTACCTCAACAAAAGTAAACTAGGTTGAAAATTTGATGCACCTTAAGGTAATTTACAAGAACATTCTACCTTCTAAGGGAGTTGGAAAAGTGTAGACATGACAATTTTGTCTCTATATAGTTTTGTGGATGAGTGTAGTATCTTTTTGTTTTTGTTGAAGTCATATAGCATTAGTTTTTGGGGATCTCCATCTCACGAGGAGTGTTTTTGGTAGAGATCATATAGTTAGGGGGAGTTCTCACATAAATTTTGGTTGTCATATATAGAAGACTATTGTTACCTTTGACCTTATGTAAAGGGGGAGAGAAGACTTGTAAATAAATGTGTTGCCATCAATGCCAAAGGGGGAGATTGTTGGCAATATATGTTGTCATTGATGTTAACTCAATATGTGTTGTCATTGATGTCAACATGAGGTCATAGAGTTTTTGTATAGATGTTGAAGAAGCCGAGAAAAGATTAGAGATAGATTGGTAGATTTGAGAAAGATGGTTTTGAGATCAGCCTGTTTTGGAACAAGTTAGTCCTTAAGATCTACCAAATGCATGAGATGGAAAAAAGCATGACGCTTGACAGATTGAGGTTTTTTTCATACTTGTATGATTGAAAGAAGTTGTTTAAGGATTAAACAATATGTCTTCATATGTTTGGGCATCTATATATTGGTTTGCATTCCTCAGCATTGCATGATCTGATTGTGCAATTCTAAAGTTGATTTTGGAAAATAGAAAAGATGTTATTCCAAGAATTTAATGTAAATACATTTTTATAGTAAGAGTTACATGTAACAGTTCTCTAGAATGCATAATAACTAAGTAAAGTGTCTCAAATGTTCTCCAAATTGCTCTGCATTCCTCCAGAGTGATAGATATGGTTTTGTGGACTTAAGTATATGTTCAAAGAGGTGTATGGGTTCATCCATACGTGTTTTAGATGTTTTGGTGATCTATGGTACAATATCTTAAGTGTTGATGTGTCACAATCAATCCAAAATGCTCTATTCTTGTATGTTCAGTGGGTTTCTTCATTTGTGCCAGCTTATGATGATCAAATTCTTTAGGAGAAGGTTGTAAGTATGTTTTTGATTATCTACATTGTTCTCATCTTGGTTTGCATGATGTTTTTGGTTTCTCCTTGGTGGTGTAAAGATGAACAATTGGTAGTTTTGGTGGTGTTGATGTTGTTTGGGCCGACAAATTAGTTTCCTTCATTTGTGGTTAGTCCTAATTAGTTATTTTTGTTTTGAGGGATGTTTTGTGATGTATTTAGGCCCTTTTATGTTGTTTATTGTGACCCACAACTTATTTCACTTCACAATGTATATGTTTGGAGCCGACCTATGTAATATCACATGTTTTATTTTATAGGTCATCCTAGAGCTTACCTAATTGGTGTTTTGAGTTGTTGTGGAGGGTATTTATAGAAGAACAAAATATTTTGTGAATTGATTGAAGAGATATTGTGTAGTATGATGAATATGAAGTGTGTGAAGTTAGAATGATGAAGTAATTGTGCGAAAAAGGGACTGCAACATTAGCATATGTTAGATGCTTCTTTCATAGAAATTCATGTTCATGTTTTCATTGTAATTTTCATGTATCCTTCTATCAAGCAGTAAGCCTCTTCAGAAAGTCCTTATATATTTCCCTAAGGTTGTGAGCATTAATACTATATTATAATTTGTGTAAGCAGTGAGCTTTATATATTGTGAGTTAACTCTCACCGTGGTTTTTCCCTCATTGGATTTTCCATGTAAAAAACCTTGGTGTCCTTATGTGGTGCATGAATTCATTTATGTTATTCTTTCAATTAATGTGATTTGATGTTTAATCTACAAATAGAGTTGTTTAAGTTTTAGTATATACTGATTCAGCCCCCTCAAAATTCCAGTGTGTTCAACAATATTAACTAAGTATTTTTCTTGGTATTTATTTGTTTACTAGGGATTTTAGATCTATTAAATGGAAGGTTTTCTTAACTAAAACATGAATTTTCAGTTAGTAATGAAAGCCAATACAGAAAGGGTGTCTTTCATATCTTGTGCCCAAAATCTCAAGAGAGAAATAGGCAAGGGTGGTACCTCCATGTTGCTGGAGTGGAGAGTTGATTTTAGGGACACCATTTTCCGTTCATGGGTGAACCATACTTTTGCAAATAATATTCATCATAGAAATCTATAGTGGAATTATAAGGGATGCAAAGCATCTCCCTGATCTTTTTTGCACTGATCACCACACTTATTTGGTTGCCCTAGATAATACCTTCCTTTACATCGTATCTCTGAGCACAGAGAGTGACAGGCTCTAGATATGGGTGCATGAGGGGAACCATGTATTGTGCCAAGGTAGTGGTCCATTGTTTGTAGCAAAAAGAATCAAAGTCTCACTTACAAGCCTTCACAAGCATATGTGTGTGAGTGACCTCTCTCATGTGTTTTGTATTTGTTGATAACTTAGGATCAAAAATATCATGTGCATTGTCGCAAACCATCACATTGTCTTTGCAGGATCCCTTTGCAATAATTTTTACAAATGGTAAGGGTATCTTAGGTAGCATGATCACAGAAGCATATGCCTTGATTCGTTCAAATTTAGACAAAAGATATCCATATGTTGGGGCTCCATGTGATTTTCTGTTCTTCGAACGCTTGCACTTGGATGAGGACCCAAAAGGCTCCACGTATTCTCTTTGCTAAAATATGCTTTCCTGCTTCTCTAAAGCTCTAGCTTACTAGACTCTTTCTCCAGCTATGAAATCAATTCTACACTTGAATTTTTCTAATGAAAGCTTCCCTGCTTGAGCTTATGTTCACAACAATTCAGAATATTAAAGTGTTGCGTTTAAGGGGAAGTAGGGTATTTATTAATTCCTAACTTTTTAATATAATTACTATGAAACCTTTTGGGATTTGTCACCCATTTGATGAAAATGACAACATACATGCTTGAGGAGCCTTTCCTAAAGGATTTGGTTAGATTTTTATAGGAATTTGTGCAATAAGGGTGCCTTGACCATTAAATGCAGAGAGAGTGGGGCAAATGATTGTCTTTTGCAGAGGCTTTTAAAATGAGGGGAGCCAAGGCATGGAAACTTGGTAGTTGCCAAAAGGGTGGTAGTAGAATGTGCCAGGGACACTTATTACCAAAAAAAATAGTACCAGAAAGGGGAAACTATCTAACTATGTACAAAGGAAGCATGTAACTTAGTTAAAGTGCTTCAAGTGGATCCCATTAACTAGAATCTCTAAGGTATTGCCTTCTTCATCTCCCAATTCAAACGCGTTTCCTTAGAGATTGCTAATAATATGAAAAGGTCCTCTCCATAATGATTCAAAATCTGCATGTTGACCTAGCCTCATGACCCTTTCCTCGTACTTTAAAACCAAGTCTCAAGGCTTGAAACCTAGATCAAAAGCTTTCTTGTCAAACCATCTTTTCACCACTTGTTGGAGGCCCATCATAGCATCACTAGCTCGCTCTATTTCTTCTTGGAGTTCTAATAACTTGACCTCCATAGCTCCATTCTCTTCAACTTCAAGATCTTTTAATAATTGTAGGGTGGGGAATTCTATTGAAATGGGCATCACCGCTTCTTTCCCATAGACTAGCTCATATGGAGATGTCTTTAGGATTTTCTTGGGAGTGACTTGATCAACCCCATAGTGTCGTCTGTAAATGTCTATGCCACTCTCTTTGTTGATTCGAGCCCATTCTCTTAATTAACCTGAGAAAGTTTTTATTTGTTGATTCTACCAACCCATTCCCTTGTGGGTAGTAGTTGGATGATGTCTTGAGGAAAATGTCATTCCTAAGTGAAAATTCTAATATTCTTGAACTGAGGAAGGCCCTCGTATTATCAGATATAATTTTTTTTGGGGTCAAACTTTGCAACTAGTTCCTCTAAGAAATCGAGGATTACCTTTTTTAGTTGCTTCTTTTAAAGGAACTACTTTTGTCCATCTTGTGAAATAATTTGTGGTTGTAAGTATCCATTTATGACTCGCGCTAGATACAATAATTATCATCCCAATGAAATCCAATCCCTATTGTGCAAAAGGCTCATCTATCACTATTGAGTTCAATGGCATAGCCAAATTCTTTCACTTTTCCACAAATAATTGGCATTGTTGGCATTTTTTGACTTCTTGAAAACAATCTAAAAACAAGGTTGGCCAATAATATCCTATGCATATAATCTTAATGTCTGTTATTTTTGTTGAGAAATGGCCACTCAACGGATTGAAATGCATATCATGTAGGATCTTGCTCACTTGTTCTTCGTTGACACACTTGAGGAGGATACCATTGAAATTCCTTTTGACTAGGATCCCTTGAACTAGTGTATAGCTAGCTCCTTGGAGCCTATAAAACCTTCTCTTATGCATGGGGAGATTATTCGGGTATCAACCAGTCTCCATGAAGTGGATCTTATCAACAACCCATGACCTATCGGTCTCATACTAATTCATCAAAACTGTCTCTGGTGCATCATGCTCATCTATCGAGGTATTTGTGCATTGTGCCAGGTATTCAAAAAGTCCCCTCCCTCAGATTACCTTGGTCGGTCTGACTTCAATATCATATTCTAGGATCTTAATGATCCAATTGGCCCTCTTGTCTATAATTTCCCCTTCTATTATATATTCTCTGATGTTGGGGTGGGATTCATATAACATTATCTTATTTCCTAACACTAAGTACTTGAACTTTTTAAGAACCTTGACAATGGCGAAGGCTTGCTTCTCAACGAATTTATACTTAGTTTCATACCCTCATAGTGTTCTTGAGTAGAATGAAATGGGGTTCTCGCCCTTTCCTTCATCCTCCTTTTTAGTTATCACAATTGCTAAGCTATTTTTGCTTCCAAAAACATACATGACAAAGTCCTTAGAGAAGTCAGGATTGACCAATACGATAGTAGTGGATATTGCATCTTTAATTTTGTCAAATGTTATCCTTCCTTTGATGGTCAACTTGAAATTTTAACCTTTCTTCAACATCAAGGTGATGGGCCTTACTAGCCCTACAAAGTTTGATATGAACTTGTTGATAAAGTTAACCTTTTTGAGGAAAGATCAGACTCCCTTTTTATTAATGGGTAGGGGTAAATATCAATGAAAAAGGGGGAGATTGCTGAAATTATGTGTTGTCATTGATGTCAATAGATCCTTGTTGTTGTATTGATGTCAACCTACGAAGATGCTTTGATTAGTTGCATTATGTTTTCATTAGTAGTATCACTGATGTCAACCTCTAGTGTTTCTTTGATGAGCATATGTTTGTAGATGTTCAACCTCTTATGTGGTTGAGAAGGTGTTGGAGATGTTGAGATGATGTTTTTGGTTCTTGGTTTCTAAGTGATTTTGAGAAAATTTGAATAAAAGAGGAAATAGTGTGGTAAAGAGTGTTCAATGTAGCTGAGTAGTGTTCAATATTTTTCTCCACATTTGAATATCTACTTATGTAGTTTAGATATGTTGATCAGAGATGTTCAAAGGTGTTATATATAGAGTTTCTTGTCTTGGATCATTATGCAAAGAAAGTTGTGTTCACCAGTGTGTGAACTATGAAAGTAGTGTTGACTAGGAGAAATGGTTTTACTCTACATTTCTCTGCAGTGTGGTTTCTAGTCTTGTGGATCTGAGAGTGTACTTAAAATACTCATATCTTTCTCTAGTTTGAGATTTTCAAAGTTTTGTGCTTTGCAAGGTTGGATTCATCAGTTACAACATGTGGAAATTTAACTAGTTGTGAAAAATGAGTATGTTCTTCAAGTGTATGATGTTGTGAAGGATTTTTGGATTTCAGGGTGTTGATATAATATTTTAGATTGTTTTTAAGTGTTGTGTGTTGTACGCGAGTCATCTTTGGATTTGAGGAAGTGTGTACTTAATTGTTCAATGGTGTTAACATAGGTTCGACTGACCTTGGTTGTTTGCACTATTTGTGGATATGCTTCGATATTTGTGGAAGTGTGGTGTGGTGTGTATATGAGGATTTAGGTTTGAGTTAAGGTGTGATGTGGTCCACCTTCATTCCTCTCCACCACAGGAATGTTTTGGTGCCAACTTAATTTAAATTTGCACGGTTGAGGTGCATAACCGACCTTGTAAATTGTTTTCAAGGTTGAGGATGGTGTGTATGTGTGTGTGTGTGTTGAGTTGATGAAGGATAAAAGGATGAAGTGTGTGTGATGCAAACTATGATGTGAAGTACGAAAGTGTGAAGTGTAGTGTGAGCTTTGATGACTACGACTACTAGAAGTAGTGAGTAGAAGGTGTCTACATTCTTCAAAGAGAGTGCAAATGTACTGGTAGTGCAGTGGTGAATTTTTTTTGCTGCTTTGAGATGGATTTCTCATTGTAACAATCTTCTTTCTTCTTTTTTGTAATCTAGCAGTGAGCCATTAGTAGTGAGCCTTTCTTTTCTTTTTGGCAGTGAGCCCTTTGACAGTGAGCATATTATATTCGGTGTTGCAATTACTTTATATTGTGAGCTAATCCTCACTATGGTTTTTCCCTTCTTGTGTTTTCCACGTAAAACTGGTGTTCTCATGTGTTTGGATGTATTTGCATTGTTGTTTCTCATGTTTATATTTTGTTGATGCATGATAAGGGTTTAATGGTTGTTAAGGGTTTAAGGATTAATGTTGCTATGAATGTTAATGAGGGTTTAATGTTTTAATGTACATCTGATTCACCCCCTCTCAGTTGTCTTGTGTATTCAACACTTTTAGGACTGGTCACTAAATTATTTTGAAGGATTCCAAGTGTTGTTGTTAAGCTTTGATTGCTACTCCTTATTCCTACTAGTTAATTGCTTGTTAGTAGTCTACCATTTTAGTTGATGTGGATCATATCGTGTAACCTTTGCTCTTTGTTGACTATAATATGCTATAAAAAAAATACAAGTCATCACAGATTAAACAAAGGTTGGAATAGAGATAAAAAGACATAGATTAGTTCTATAATACATTAAATATTAATCTAATCAATAATATTGTATATAATGTATTTCAAGTAAACAGAACTTTGAACAAGAGGAAACTAAAAACACTACAAATATTGTACTAATTTATTTTTTGAATCCAAATTTATTAGCTTAAAAGTAAAATGCATGTTGCTAATATTAAGACTAAAATTCATATATTCCATAGTGAAACTCATTGTTACACTAACATTAAATCACCTCTAAATAGTTAAATTTTTTATGGCAATGAAGTTGAAAATGACACCATTTCTTTTAACTTAACCCACTCTTAATAAATTGGAAAACAATTCCACCTAAATGTATAAGTCAACTACTCTTCAAGAATTCTTTATAAAAATCAAAACAAATTTATCATCTTCATTAATAATATTTCATATAGAAACAACATTAAAATGATATCTATTACATTTCTATTTCACCCTTATGTTTTACAAATTGATACTGCATTCTATCTTTTATATTATAAGGGGAATTTACATCAACTATAATTATTATTAACTTTATCTACAAAGGAGAATTGAGAAGCTCATGAAAGTTAGTGTCAACAATAATGATGACAAGTTTCCACTTTTTGGAGAGTACTTAAAGTGAATTGCATTGTTTACACATTTTAGGTCCCTTAAATCATTTAAATTTTTATAATATTAAAAGACATCATTATTATTATTAAATATTATCATTAATTTAGTATCATCTATTTTTGTGGCTTATTATTAAAGGAATTTTATTCAATTTTACAAGTTATTTAAAATTATATTTATGTACTTAATCTTAAAATTAAATTTATATTATGATGATAAATCCTAAGATAATAATTAAAGTGCATTGACTATTTTAATCACTTATTTAAATTGTAATCATGTACTTAATGTTAAAATTAAATGTATATTAATGATGATAAAATCTACAATATTAATAAAAGTGCATTGACTATTTTAATCACTTACTTAAAATTGTAACTTATATGATTGCATTGAATAATTGAAAGCTTCTAAAATAATTCTAGTTATATTTGTAATAATTGTAGGATATAATTTTTTCGATAAAACAAGAAGTCCAAATGCAAAAAAATTAATGTATTGAATTGGATTTACTATTCACCTTTTATAAAAAATATTTAGAGTGCATGTTTATTAAGTGGATCCTCTTGCCTTATATACTTATTAATAATATTTATGAAGAAAAATGTCCTTAGTGAAATAACTAGATTAATAAAGGTCATTTTGAGACGACTCTTCACACAATTCCTATCTTACAAAAATGAAAAAATCTAAATAAATATGCTCATAGAAGTTGTGACCAATTATCTAATATGAATACGTGTTTGAGTTGTAATTAGATTAAATTCCATATTGATAAAAATAGTGATAACTTGTAATAATTTTTTTAATGCAGAAAGTGGCTAGAGAGTGAAAAGTCAAAAGCAATAGATTACATTGAACATTCCTTCCTTGCTAAGAAATGCTTAAGGCACCTCTATGTCTAGAATTTTTTTTTTTCTTTACAACAAGGGTGTCCCTGCGACCTAGCCCAACGGCCCAGCAGCCCATACCTTGGGTACCTGGGGCGAGCTAGGGCGAGACTAGCCCCCTGCGGGTGAGATCCCCCACCCGCAAGAAGTCCCACCTCTTAAACTCAGGAGAGAGTCGAACCCGAGACCAGTGGGGAGCAAACCCACTGCCCAAGCCAACTCTGCTAGCCGTGCGGGCTAGAAAAGTATTTTTTATGGATGTGGAAAAAGCATTTATAATTAAATTTAAGTTTATGATAAATTTGTCATTCAAATGAAACTAGATTGTAGGACCTTTGAATTGCACCATCTAGTTAATTGTTTAATATATCTTTTGACTTCACTACATAAAATATTATTGGAATTGGTTTTGTTATTGTCATCCTTCGAATCAACTATGCTCTAAAACTCCTCATATGTATAATAGTTAGGCATATATTTGATATTGGTCTTACAATCTTTACATCTTTCCTTATTCTAATGTACCATCACTACATAAAGAATAATTGAAATTGATTTTGTTATTGTCATCCTTCAAATCAACCGTACTCCGAAACTTCTCATATGTATAATAACTACTTATATATTTGATATTTATCTTACAATCTTCACATGTTTCCTTATTCTAATACACCATCACATATATCTAGAATGTTCTAAAAAAGAAATAAATATACATTAATAATCACTCACATATATTAAGATGAAATAAAAATAACACTAAAAAAAAATTGAACACCATTTCTATATTTTGTTGCAAAGACAATTGTTGTTGCACCAAAAGATCGACTAACCGCCAAAGTTAATGAATCCAAGTGAGACAGTTAAGCCATGTCACGAACCCGAGCACTGCACTGCATAAAAAAGGAGACCAAGAACATTATTTTAATTTTCGAACAAAGTAACTTTTCAATCATTAAATAAAACTAAGAGTTTATAGTATTCATCCCAATATTTATGTATTTAACTCACTCCCTAGTCTGAACTACCAGTTCCATTATGTAAGTGAGGAAGTTTAGGTTGGTCTATTTAACACTATTCATTTGAGTTGCAGGCCCTTGAAAACGAAGTGCACGTTCATAATGAAAATGCCAACACCTTTTGGACGGGGGAAACGACAGACTTTATTTTCAGCTGTTAACGTCAAATAAGTTTGATAGTCACTTCTTGTAGGGTCGTTTTGTTAGTTTTCAACTTTGACTAGGTATGTCGCCTTCAATTATTTGAATACCAACGTCTCTTAAAACAAAAAAAAATATAGGACGTGGGTTTCTCCTAGCTTTGACTTGTTTTTTTTAAAATAGATTTTTAGATTATGGATTTGAATTCGGTGTATATTTTGTTTTTCATAAAAGGGGCTGTATTTAGATTGTTGTAATCATTTTTTTGGTTCTGATTATTATTTTTATTAGAAGATTTGAATTCGTTATAGATATTAGAAGAAAAGTAATAATGTTTGTAAAAGTATAATGAAGGGATTTGAATTGATTTGAATTGTAAAATTTAAACTTTCGGTGGTCCACATACTTATAGTTTTGAGTGTGGTCTATGAAAATCATAATTATTGAATTTGAAGTCAATTTTTTAGTTTCTCTTTTAGATGTCATTGTTATTAAGCTTGCACTTTGTTGTTATGGTTGTAATTATGTTTATGATAGGGAAAATGAGAGTCAAATTCTAAATATTCTAGGTGAATTGAGTAAATCATAATGTATAAACATTTAATTTATGATAAGGGTTATTGCAACTTATGTTAGCAAAATAAATGCACCAAATTTAAATAAATAAAATAATAGTCTTTAGTTTTATATTTGATGTCGATGTATTGTAATATATGCTATCAATTGGCTTGTCATTGTACCAAAACATTAATACTTGTTAGATGACTACCTTAAAACTAAGAAAATTATTGCCTAATGTTTTCTTTCACTTCAATTCTTGTAAATTTGAACATTGCACATGGATTTAAATTGCATTGAAAGAGGTAGGGGGGAGGGTCCAATAGTGGTGTGGGTACCAATAGTTGTCATATTACATGTACATTCAAAGCCCAATATTTTAAACCTATGGAACTAGTAATTGTAAGAGAGGATTGAATAGTTGAACAAAATATGCCCATTATATTCAAAAAGCAACAAATCATATGATGCCACATTGACACACTAAAAAATATGACTTAATGCACCACTATTGGTCTAACTTTTTTTGGGGGTCTATTATGACCCCTCAACAAAAAGTATGTTGATGACACCTTTTTTCTCGGTCTATGCGAGTGAAATGAAAAATTTGAATTGTCCACGTCCCTGGCCACTCGGGGATACAATATTTTAATGTCAATGTTGCATGTTCATTGCTATGTCGACCCATAAAGTTAGGGTGCACCACTATTAGGCCCTCTCCCCTAGTGTTAATGGAGACATTGATTTAATGATTTGGTACAATAATTGGAGAATAGTCAATCATACATTATGCCTAGGAAGTTGATGCTATGGTCTTACGATGATGCAACATGTAACAAAGCTCCTCCTAGATTTCTTGATATATCTTAGATAATAACTAGATGATCCAATAATGAATTAGGGTTTATCCATTTACATAACACCTAGGATGCATTTCAAACACTTTCATGCTTCAGTATTCTTGTAATATCTAGTTAGAAACATGAACCTAATTTCAAAATTCAAATTTGAAAGCTTGGGGGTAAAATTTGTGCCCATATAAATGAACTAGGTTTGTTTTCATGCAACAAAAGTGCCCCAAGGTGATAAATGGCTAAAATAGAAAATAATATTTGGATCATTGGGATGTGTGAAGACAAAATTAAGCTAGGATAAGTTATTTTCCAACTTTCATATAAAATAAATTTTTAGAAAATCATTTAAGATACATATAAGGATGTCAATTCCACACACTTCACAACAAGTGCTCCATTTGAAAAACTATAATCACAACAAAAAAGTTTCAATGAGTAACACATGTTAGGCATATGGAATATGCATAAACATAATTGCTAAACTATCTACAAACACAAATTAAAAGAAAATAGCTCTAAAGGAGCTTATAGAAAAAGGTAAAGTAACTACATCAAAATAAAAATGACCATCATAACCATGAGCTAATCATGTTAAAATTATAGTAATTAAATATCATAAATAATATTATATGCCCCTCCAATTGGTTTTGTATAAAGGATACAAGGTAGTAGAGGAAGGGAGAAAAAAATTATGTAAAAAATATGCAACTGTGTAAAGCACAATGATCATGTCACAAGTGTCAAAGATACAACCATGTAACAATGAATTAATAGTATACTAACAAATACATATTTTTAAGTACATGTATCCAAGGGCAATAGGATCCCCCCATGGACAAGGAAAAATAAGCTAAATGAAGGGCCATAGAAACATAAAACATGTAAGCACCAAGAAATGCCATATAATATGTAATCATGAAAGTATTTTCATACAAGCATATCCTATAGAATGTAAACATGAAAACACATGTAAGAAGGGGAAACAAAATTCCCCTGAGGTTATCCCTAATGTTAGGGGTGATAATCAAATGTTAAAGGCCAAGTTAATATTTGCAAAGGTGTTGTACACCTTGCATAGAGTGTTAAATTATGTAAAGTTGTGGTCCACCTTAAAGGGAGATTCCACACTTTGGGTACCACAATAATTTCCTAATTAGCTATTATGTGTCATTAAAAATATATTAATTTTATGTCATGTGAAATCATTTAATGAGGGGTCACATGAAGACAACTAACTCATTTTGGGCACTTGGATTATAGAAAGGATAGGGGTTTTCCTTCGATGTTGTATTAACTCTTGGGTGTAGAGTCAAACTTGCGCACCCACTTTGGGAAATGCCACTTGGGTGTATTAATTAGAAAACTTAGTAAGTTTTCCACAATAAGTTTTTTATTGCTCTCTTGCATATATATAAAATGCTTGAAATGGTATGTACATGATTATTGGAAGACACATGTCTATGTCGATGTAATATTATATTACACCTATTTTATTTTTTGGTATAATATTATATCACTTATTTTATTAAATTTACTTAGGAAAATACTTGTCTCACCTAGATAGCTAATGATGGCATATGTCATCCCTGATTGGAGGTAATCAAGTGCTACAATTACCTCATCAATTATTATTTGATGATAATTAGGTGTCACATCTACTTAATCAAGTACCACATTTGTCTCACTTGATTGAGTTAACTCATGACCTCTTGGACATTTTTCATCCCAACTCTTAATACAAAAGGTTATAAATGTATGCTATTTTTAAATTATTTAATGGAACAATATTATTATGCCACTTTAATTTTTAAATCTTGTTATTATAAGAGTGTTTTGCAACTCATTAATATGAATCACATCTTGTTTATTCTTTCTTATTGTAAAATCTAACATGGCATTTGAGCCACAATGTCCTAGATTAGTATATTTTTTATTTTCATGAGAAACAAGGTTAGAAATGAGCTTGATTAGATCTAATTTTTGATGAATCATAGTGTTTTTTACCTCACCATTGTGATCAAAAGGTTCAAGAAAGTTAGGGTAGCCTTTGTTTCATCCATATCAAACATTGTGAAGTTGACTAAGTTAGGTTTTGTGCACATGCTTTGTGCTATTTTCTTGTAGGTGTGTGCAAGTGAATTTAATCTACTAAAATGCAAGAACTGAGACCATGCAAATATTAAAGACACAAGACAAACACTCAAGACTAGGCCTAGTTAAATCTAAAAAAAATACAATGAAATTGAAACTTTTTACCTTGTTTAGATGATGGTCTTGGTTGGCCCTTTGATTGTTTGATATGTGTGCTCCTTAATGGAAAATAGCTTGAAACCTAGAGCAAAATGAAGCTAATATGAAGATGCATGCAATGGTGGATGTGGGTTGTTGAATGGATGCAAGATGAAAGCTCTAGGATGGCTACAATAATGGTGGATGCTTGGATGCTTGAGTGCTAAGTGCTTGAATGCTAAAATGGATAGTTGATTGCAAAAGTGGATAGTGCAAATGGAAGCAATTCCACCATTTTTAGGGAAAGTGCCTCTAAAGCAACCGATGGCCCAGATTGAGCCAAGGTGGATGAGATCAAGGGCTAGGGTGAGTTAAGAACTCACAAGCTCTCACATCTTGACATGTGGCGGATGAGATGGAAAAAAGGGGATGATGTGGAGATGACATGGAGGTACTAGGTTGTACCTTGGGAAGGGACAAGATCTCCTCATAAAGGAGGTCCTTGTCCATATGTGCTTGAGAGAACATACGAGGAATTAAAAATTCCTCAAAAATCCTCATGGGGATGGGAGAAGGAATTTTAAATTCCTTAAAATGCATTGGGAGATTAAATGTGAATTAAAAATTCACATGGGGAAGCAGATGCCTTCTCCAAAAGGAGAAAGCATTTAATAGGGTTAACTTAGGATACATGCCATAAATGGCATGGAGATTAGGTTAGCCTAAGTGGGTGATTAAGGTTGTGCAAACATGGGATTAGGAAGATTAATAAAGGATTAGAGGCAAGTGGGAGATTATGGAGGATGTGACCCTAATGCTGATTAGGGGTGTGCACATCCTAATCACAGATTAATTAGATTAATCTGGATTAGAGAGGATTGTGGAGGATGTGACATGAAGAGAGAGAAAGAAATGAATTAAAAATTAATTTAATTCATTTAGGCTAAAGTGACCAAATTAAATAAATTGGGATATTTATTTAATTTAGAGATGAAAAGGGGTAAGGTATTTAATTGATTTATTAAATACCTTAGGGACATTAGGCTACAAGACAATATTAATCAAATAATAAATCATTTAATTAATGTGGCTGAGGGATGTGGGATAGAGGAATACAAGGGGTGAATTTGACCATATGAGTGGTCAAATTCAAGTGTCTATAGTAGGTAGCACACTTTTTAGTTTATTTTGGCACAATTTTGAGCCTACATTACATCTAAAAAATCCCAAAACCTTAGGGATGACTATTCAATCATCAAAATTTGAACACTTTGCTTAGGCCCCCAATCAATTATCCTTACATGTTGTTCAAGGTAGATCTAGCTCATACAAGGTCATCATTTACATGGTATGATGTTTTTAATAAAAAATATTTAAGGACCAAATTACAATGTGCACACTATGGACATAACATCCTTAGCCTTGTTAAATTCAACACCTAAAGTACCTTCTACTTCTCATATTACTTCTTGTGCCTTCTTATAGTATTGGCATACTTTGGCAACAATGGTGGTCAAGGACTATCCATTAGTAGACACCCCTAAATTAGCCACCTTTGATTGGATAAACATCAAAACCTTACCCCATCAACCACTACTTACCTGAACCAAAATTGATATCTACTCACCATTTGATTTGCATTGTCTAATGGTTCTTGATGATGGAGTTAATTTATTTTTCCTCCCCACCATAACTCTACATGGTTGGACCTTTTTAGGTAACACATATACAAAACCTGTATTATGCAACTTTTCATCCTTGCATATATGTGAAACTTTTGACCAAGCAACTTGCAACCATGACATGTGGCTACCACTTATCATGGACCAACTCTCCTTGCCATGATATGACCTACCACATAAGTTGCCTACTCACCACATAATTTTCATGTTTCAAATTTTCAATGTGCCATATGTCTACATTGATGCCAAGTGTCATCATTCTTGAATACCATGTGTCATCTACTTGTCTTTCCATGTCACCTCTATGCTATAATAATGTTAGTACTTTTAATGGAGACTTAACCTTTGTTGTCAAGGATTTTAATTTTGGATCTCACCTTCAAAGAGTTAGTTCTGAATTATATGGACTTTAATCAAGGTCAATTTGTTTAACTTGCTTATTTTTTTGACGACTATGTTGTGGTAAGGTATATTTTTATAATTAATGCCCTTGGATTTTAGAAATCTACCATTTTAAAAAAAAATTATTGTATAATTCTCATTTTGAGAACTTTGAGAGCCTATAAGTTGCTCATACATACTCCTTTTTTAAGTCTTATTTTTTAGTGCATATTTTGTTTTTTACACTTCATAGCAGTATTTTTAGTTTGTTCTCTTTCTATAATATTATTATACTTTTAATATTTATATTATTTTGAAAGAAGTGAAAATCTCATGAAATTATAAACAACTATTGTAAGCACACTAAGTGCTAATTGTATACTTGCTACAAAGTTTCTCGTATTAAGTATTATAAGGCACCTATGTCAAATCTTTGATGGTATCATTGTAATCATACTAATCTTATGTTTTTAAAATCATTAATAGGGATCATGTAATCAATGAACTAATATAAAGTTCCAATTCTAGGGGTTTCATCATGTTTTTTGGTATTTGTGTTAGCTCTTCTATTAACACTCTCAATCTCCATAACTACATGTACTCCATAGAAAGGATAAAGAATCTTTGCATCTAGTAGGATCTGTTACCCTACTTCTTTGGACTTGTTCTTGAGCAAAAAGTAGTATGGTTAAACAACAATGACCAACTCTATAGACCAATCAATCTTTTCATTTTAGTTGTGTGTCAAAAGAGCCCAAAAGGCATAAAAAAAGTGAAAAAGTGTAAGTGTGCACTTTATTCTCTATAATTATAAATCGTGTGTTTTGACTAGCTTGTCCCTAACTATTCAAAAAATCCACTGAAGTTCTACTAGTGAAATTGTTTTAAATAATAATAATAGTTTATGCAAGCAACAATGACTTAGCACAAATATATGACCTTAAATCTAGTGTTAAAATCATATGTTTTGGTAGACTTGTACCACACCATTCAAATGTACCACTCAAACTCTACTCACAACTTTTTTAACAATAATTATATTCTATACAAATAACACCATAGTTCTTAATATTTAACATTTTTTCTTTATTACATTTTTCTATCAATTTCACGATAATAACCCACTAACTAAATCATAAATTGGAAAACACATACATACTAATCAAAAAGATTTTAATTACCAAAGACACTTATTTTATACATTGAACAACTACACAACAATATAAATGATTTTTTTAATAAAACCCATGAAGTTAAATAATCTGTGCAACCAAAAGAAACTAACTATAAGATTTAAAAAATTAACTATCAAATGTAGGTTGGATGATTGAATTATAGAAAGACATAGACAATAATTATATATTTGAAACCCAAGATATGGACTGCTGGACGTTGAGTCGCGGGGACAGCATGCCGCATAAAATTAATAAAATTATAAATTTGAAACCTAATTTATATGTTATATAGATTAATTAAAGATGATGTGTACATAAGACCAAAAAAATCTAATTTCCATTCCTAAAATTTATCTCTATCTTCATGGGAGAGCACGTAGGGAATTGAGATTATCGCTCATAGTCAAATTAAAAAAGAAAAAGAATAAATAAAGTAAAATAATATTAATAACGCGTCATTCACATAGGGTGAAGGTGGCAGCCTGTGCACATCACGTGAAGACTCTGGAATATTTTACTTTTAAAAATTTCACGTGCTTTTGGGCGATGGCCATCACACCTACCTACATATCAAATGCATGGGCATACATGCATGGCAATGCATCATGGATACATAGTGACGTGTCACTCGGGGATTGTTCAGCCGGCTAAGCCTGACATGGATCGTTCTTTCGCCACGTGGAGACCTTCTAGTAAGGTAGAATTTTGAAGGATTTTGACTTAATTGCTAATGATGAGCCGATCATTTTTTTAGGCCTATTTGGTGACAAGCAGCTTTTTTTTTTTAAGAATTGCCTAAAATGGCGCAACTTTTCTGTCGAGATATTGTGCAGAACGGTGTACATGCACTCCAAGCTCTCTGGAATGCATCTGAACCTTACACGTTTTGGAAATTTGCACCATTTTAGTAAACTCCTGTTTTATTAGTTTGTCAAACTCTTTAAAGTATTGATATAATTTTAAAAATACAAAATTATATTTGCCAAGGTTATTCATTCCTAGTGTTGTTGGCGAATCAGCCAAAGACCAAGTAGTATTCTTTGATTCAAATCATTTCTTTTGGGACCTCATTTACATTCACATTTAATTTTTTTAAATATAGAGAATAATATAGTTGTGAAATGACTTTAAAAAATGTATATGAGAGGAAATGATATAAGGGTGGAGAACAAATGTGTATATTTGTATTCATTTTACTCATGTGAATAGACTTGTCAATTTAGTATTGAATTTGGGTTGATTTAATGTAAATAATTGATATAATTTAAGTTCATTTTTTCACTTGATTACTCAAACCTTCACTCATCTTTGCATATTACTGTCATGTTACTCATTTATTTATCCTTTACACATTCATAATTGTAGTCATGTCCTCTATTTTTGACATTCAAATTCTTACATTTCAAGGTCGACAATTTCTAGGGTTTGATTATTGTTTCTTACACATTAAATTGGCTTGAATTAGGGTCTAGATAATCATATTTCAAGGCGCACCTTAGCACCTTAGATTTACAAACTTGTTAAATGATTTGAAGTGTGCATATCATCTAATCAAAGGGAAAGGAATCAAGGCATGGTAGATCTTAGGTTCACATGATAATTCAAAGAATAAATCTTGCATTGGTCTTTATATAGGCATTTTGCATATACGTGTCTTTGCTCATGTGAACAATAATCAACAAAGGATCTAACTAGGCATAAGGAAGTTCATGAAGTACTTCAATCCTAGCACAACAAACTCTGTAGGGTGTTTCTTAAGGTTACATTCCCCATTTTAGATACCTAATGCAAGTGAATAAGAAATGATAGGTTTCAAACACGTACATGATGTGATTGCAAGCTTTAGATGAGATTGTAGATTTCCAAATTGACATTGCTAGTGCTATTTTATTAAAAAGTCCAAAATATGATATTTAGCTACCCATAGTTGTCTTTGCATCTTTACGGACTCTATTCTAATACATAGTTAGTGTTAGTTACAACACATCATCCAAGATCCAAGGAGAAAGATACACACAATCTTGTCCTTCCTTTTTTGATAGTTATGCTTTCACATTTATCTATTGTAAATGTATTCTCCTCCATTTTTAAAATATGTGGGGATTATTTCAAATCTGGAGACTTCGGATAAACCGTTTGAATGCATAGCGGGGGTTACTAGCGACTTTGTTCAACTGAGCAGTAGGAATGCTGCTTGGGGGCCAGCCTAATCTGAGACGCCATGCAGGTGCTTAGGAGAGGACCAGTGGAGGCGTTTTCGAGAGGAGGCGGAAGGGTGAGGATGGGAAAACCTCGGGGATGCCTAACACATAAGCTTGAAGCCATTGAGGCAAAGAGGGGCTCAAGCATCAGCAACAGGGTTTTTGCGGTAAAGTCACAAAACCCATGATTTCTCTGCAGGAAGAGATAGAAAGGAAGTTTTTCATAATGTTCAAGTTTTTTCGAATTTAGGAGTGATTGGAAGGTTCGGGGTTTATGGCCCAGCTTATGTGATTTACACCATTGGATATCTGAACACTGGGAACCCATAGTAGATGGCTGCATCCAAATCTATCCAGCTGCCATAGGTTTTTTCATAGTGGTTTTTGAATCTGTGGCTGATAGGAACAAAATTTTGTGTGATTTCTTCTGGAGCTGGGAGGAGAAATATGCTCTTTCTTTGAAGCCCTGGCATCAAGCTTTTAACCCTGCAACAGAGACCTTTGATAAAGTCCCAATGTGGGTTAGACTTCCAAACTTGCCTCTCCATTTTTGGTTTGAATCTTGTTTGGAGGCCATTGGAAACTCTTTAGGAGAGTTTTTGATGATCGATGAGGGCTCTTCAAATCTATTGCATTCCACGTATGCCCGGATTTTGGTGGAGATGGAAATTTCAAAGTCTCTTCCTGAAGAGATTTCAATTAAAACTTCCAAAGGATGTTGGGCACAACCTTTGGACTATGAAGGAGTACCTTTCCGTTGTAGGAGGTGTTTCCAAACTGGCCATATAGCTGCAAACTGTGCAAAACCCAGATGGGTCAAACCAGCTACTTGGTGGCAGGGGGCCTCAAGGAAGCACTATGCTGTTGAAAAGAAAGACAACAGTTTGAAACAACAAGATAAGATGAATCTGGAGGTTGTGGGTAAATCTTATCAACCACAGTCAAATAGAGGATTAGGAATGGGGGGGATCAGGTTTGGTTGAGATGCCTAGCTCGAAAGATGCTGATGAAGGAAAATCTTGTGAAGGAAAATCAGCGGTAACTCATCATGGAGCTAAAACCCCAGAATGTAGGGAGAAATCAGGCTCTTTGAAGAAGAAAGAAAAAGGGGTAAGTTGTGAAGAGGGGGAAGGGCAGAATGTGCAACCAGTGGAAGTCGATGCATGGGTACGACATGAAGCATTGGAAGATAGGTAGTTTGAGGAGGCTGAAACGATGAATGATGAGTTTGCAGCGAAGGGTAGGGACTGGCAGAAGGTGGTGGCAAGGGTGGAGGATGGTTGGCAAACCGTCAAGGGGAGAAAAGTCAACAAAAGGAAAAGCTTTGCTATGGTCCTTCGGTCTCAGACCAAAGGAAGGCCAAGTGATGGAGCAAAGATATAGCTTTGTTAAAAGTTTATGTTGTAGAAGCTTTGGCTTTAATGTAACTCTAAGGTGTCTGTTGTTTTGGTGAGGAGCTCTGCCTTTTGTTTCTTATTCTGGTGAGAACCAGGAGAATCTAATGTAATCTTCTTTTAATCTCAATAAAATAAACCTTTTTACGACCAAAAAATGTGATTCTCCTCCCTTCATGTTAGTATAAAATTTGATTTATTTGATAATCATTTATTTATTTTAGATATAAAACAAAAGAGGAATTTCCTTAAGGAACTTATATGGTACCTTCTATTCCTCTTTAAGGAGAGTATAGGCATTAGAGACACTATATTAGGATATGACACAATTGATTTGAACACTAGTTGAGATTGTAATTAAATATATGTTAAAAATAGAATAAAATAGATTAGGGTTGTGTACCTTGAAGTTGGCAACATGTGTTATAAGAAACTATGATAGGGAATGATAATTGAGATTCAGAATCAAATTTTGGATTATAAAGCTATTAAAAATAAGGTTAGAGAACTTGACCATCTAGGACATGATTGTGTTGGTGATCCTATTCGAGTGTCATGATTCAATTGTGAGTGAAATTGGATCTTTGCCACTTGTAAAACTTGATCACCCAATTATATCTAAGATAAGTAAAACTTGGTGGTGCTAAGTAGAACAATTGGATTTTCTATACAAGGATAGAAGTTCACAACTTCTTTTTGCCTTAGTTGGACATCGAGATTGAGTTAACAATGATAAAGATAAAGTGACAATATAATTGGATGCTAATTGTTGTCATAGTTTTTAATGTCCATCTGAAAACTATGTAAATTTTTGTAAACAAGCCTTGTCATAAAATGTTAGCTTTTACCTTGGTTTCCAAAACCTCATCGGGTTCCAACTTGGTTGTCATAACATTGCTTTATCCCACTACCTTCATGTTAAAGCTTAGTAGTGCCATTTGTTCATCTTTCTCAAAGGTTTTTGAAATTACATTGGCATCCAAGATGGTTTTCACAACCTATCCAAAATCCAATATCAAATGAAAAGAGTTGAGTACTTAAGCCATCTAGTCAAATTGTTAGAGTTTTAGAACTTAACATAGGTTGTGAAACCTATGTTGAGCTCTAACAAGGTTTTGAAAACCTCCTTTATGTTTGATTACATATTTTATTCCAAGCTTTGTACTATTAGAAAGTGAAATTTCAACTTTAAATATGGCATTTCAAAGGTCTTGAGCAAATTGAAGATTAAAACAAGCATTTTAGAATTTAACATAGGTTTTGAAACCTCTGTCGAGTCCCGATGAGGTTGTCAAAACCCCGACTATGCCCAAGGGATTTATATTATAAAGGTTGTGTTCTTCAAATAATGTTCTAACAAAGACCTTCAGATAACAATAAAGGTTTCAAAACCTTTGTCAAGTTTTCAACAAGGTTGTCAAAACCGATTAATTCTCCGAAAATTTCTCATAGCCATTCCTGTTTAAAATTTCAAAAAGTGTCAAAACCAAATGCAAGAAGGGAAAGCTCACATGTACCAATTTTTAAGAGCGCTATTAATGTTTATATACCAATCTCATATATTAAATATAGGTGTCTATATAGATATTTACTACTAAAAGAGCTCATTTTAACAAGCACTCGAAGATGAAAGACCAAAATTATGAAAGGATTTTGTGTAACAGTCAATTGACTATTAACATTTAATGATTTATTCAACATTATCTCTAAAGTCTTGGATGTTGTTTGAACTGATGACATGTCAAGTGCTGCTATGTTTGGGACACATTGGTGTGGTAACAAGGTGTGGAATATTTGAGAAATTGACTTAGATGAGCTATCAAGAATCACATTTTACAGAGGATCCTGTAGTCATGTTAGATAGTCTTGATGTTGTGGGTCCCTACCATAGTTATTTTACATAATGTTTACTATTAGGTCATCTTCATCTTGGTTTTCTAACAAAGGATTGCATTCAATAGTCATCAAGGTTTGCAAGGAATACTGATCCTCCTCATCTAGAGTAGGCCAAATGGTTCGTTCTAAGTCTACATGTGGTTAGGCTGGTGGATAAAGGACCAATTTCTTAGTCACATTTCCATTAGAGATAATCATATTCCCAAACCTGCAACTTATAAAGGCATCTATTTTTTCCAACAAGGGTCTTTTTAAAATGAGGGGGTAGCCTACAAGATTATCTTTAGGCTGTAATACCATGAAATTTGTAGGGTACTCCCCTGAATCTAATGTTATTACAAAGTCTTCAATTATACCCTCAGGTTTAACTATGGACCTATTTGCTAGTTATAGAACAGTAGGTGTAGGTTTGAGCTCTATCAACTGTAACAACTTCATTGTCTCTTTAGTCATTACATTAATAGCTTCTCCCAAGTCAATTAAGGTGTTCTTAATGAGAGTGCCATTTATCTTTACATCCACTACAAGACTCCTAGGGTCAGTATACTTGGGGATAGCTATATTTCCCAACATAATGTTTGCAAGTTGTTCTAGGACATGTATAGTCTAAGGTCTTTTCACTTCCTACCTAGCTTTTTAAGGCATAGGTCTCTCACTGTTTTAGTATAGATAGGAACCTCCTTAATGGTTCAGATAAGGGGTATCTTGATGCAAACATCCTTAATTTTTCCCAATAGGTCAGTTTTAGCTTGTGTTTGATGCTTTTGGACTACTAATTTCTTTCAGGGAATGAAGGCTTTGGACTTTGATTGGTTTGGTTAACTTGATTTGACTCAAGATCCTTAGGTTGGTTGTCTAAGTCTCTGTTGGGGGTTCTGCATCAACCAATTTAGTGATTTGAGGGGATGAAGGCCCAACCAACATTTTCCTTGATTTGAGGTGGACATCACTCACCTCCACCCAATAAGTAGGGTATTGAACAACTTTATTAGCATAAGCCTGCTGAACAGGCTTGTTATTAGGGTTAGGTGCAGGTTGGGCTGGTAGCTGAGGTGCTCTAGATGGCTATGGTGCTGAATTTGTTGGGTTTGGCATAATGGCGTGCTATTGTGGCTGCAAGGACTATTGATAATTCATGTTTTGATTTTTCCACTATTGACCTCTTTGCCACTAAGGTTGCCATTGGTTTTACTGAGGTGACCATTGAGAATTATATCCTTGGTAATTTTGTGATGGACACAATTTTTGTTGCTATTGATTCTAATTGGTTTAAGGAATTTTCCATTGTTGGTTTTGCATATTGGCCCAAGACCGAGGATTTCAATTAGGAAGATTTGAATTGTTACTAGGAAGTGACATGTAATTCAAAGGATCTTAGGGCATACCTTGTCTTGGCTGCCATGATTTCCTTTGAGCTATGTAGAATACTTATCCATCTTCACCTTCCAATGCATGAAAGTCTGATGTCCCTTGCTTGTCTTCAGATATACTAGCCACCTTATTACACTTGCAATTAGTCTTTCTCTGTCTACAATGTGGGTAGTATTTTGTAAGAGTTGCTTCTGCCTCTTCATGATTCTTTTTAATATGGAGGGTGTCTACTTGTGTAGCAAGATGGCTGCTAATATCTTGCTTCATATTTGATAGAATATTACTCAATTCAACTCTTGAGACTCCATTAGATGGTTTGCTGATGGAAGATGTCTTGGACCTCCTCTAACCTTCTTTATGAAAGACCTTGAATAGTTCCTGCATGCCTTGCAAATCTCTTCAAATAGTGCTTGAGAGATATATCCTACCCCAATGAGGTTAGTGCATACATGCAATCCTCATTAATCCCCCTTAAGAATATCAACTTTAATTACTCATCATAGAGTCTGTTTTGGTGGGATTTCTTAAGGTAAAACTAGAATATTTCCATGTAGTCTTCTAGGGATTCATCCTTATTTTGTGACATCCTAAAGACGCCATCTCTCTTTTTGTCTATTCCTCTATAGTAGTCCTGGTACTTTTCCAAGAACTGTCTTCATGGTATTCCAATTTGGAATAACATCTCTTCCCAAAACCATAAACCATCTTAGAGAAGCATCATTCAATGTTGTTGAAAATTGTTTGAGCTTATGTGTATCTACAGTATAATCATACCTTCTACACAGCACATCAAAATAAAAAAGGAAGGTATTTGGATCCTTCATGACCAACCCATAGAAGACAAGTAATGTTAAAGGTAGTATATTCTTCAGGGTAGTTGATCTCTCTTGGTTGGCAATAGGGAACTCAAAAGTCACATGCTCTGGTGGGTTTCCATTGCAGTATCATCCATGGTGATGATTTGTGTATGGGAAGTATCCTTTGTATCTAATGTGGATATTGGTATCAAGGATGATTCTTCTTCAGGAATACCCTTGCTCTGTTCACTTTGATCACCAATATCCTCTAAAGCTTCATGTGTTGAGGGGAGAATTTTTCCTAGAGCATCTCACCGCCTTTGTATACAATAGTTGTAACTCTTTGGATCATATGCTTGTGATAGTGTTAGTAGAACATTTTTGTGTTGATGGATTACAACCTAATTATCCTAATGCTGAAATCAAAACATTTAAACTATAAAAGCTTGAAATTACACAAGAGAACCTTGAATGTAGCACCATCCTTGGCAACAATGCAAAAAATGTAAGGCCTCAACTAATGCTCAATCAACTTGGTGTTGGAAACATAATTTAGAGGAGGAGTTCCTAACTGAACAGTTCACTGAGCCCTTGCAAAGACTTCATTTAATTATTAACTAGGGCTTTGTAAGCTTTTATTGACGCTGGCACTATATTTGCATTCATGGACTCTACATGACCTATATTAGTGAGTATAGGTGGTTTACACATGTACAAGAAAATAGTAAAGGTTGGAAAAGTAAATAAAGTGTTAACTTGCAAAACATGGGAGATAACTTAATCTACTACTAATGCTATAAGTACCTTCAACTTAACACTATAATTGTTAACTACTAACCCTGAACTCTACAATTCACTAACACTATTGACTCTTCCAACTACTTGACCTCTCTAGAGAATGACTCAAGGACATATTACATGTTAGAGTTTCCAATAAACTACAAATCTGGGTGCCTTGATTTTCATGCATAGGTACACAAGGTTATTTTGGTTTTTAATTTTTTTTTACCATCAATCACAAAAAAATTAGGGTTTTCATTATTTTTTTATGTAAAGTAAAAAAAATATTATAAAAAAATTTGCTTTAAAATTAAAAAGGTATTTCGGAGCTCTTGGATCTATTCATGCACTTTTTCTAGAATCTACCCCAAGTACATTTTATTTGAGCATATTTTGTGTTTTCACACCTTGCTTAATTACTTGGATGTCTTGGCACAGAAAAGGATTTTTTGCGTGAGATGACATCATTTGATCTTGCTTTATCAGTACTAAGGTTATTAGTCTCTTATTTTTTCATTTGAGTGAGTATCATGGGTTTTTTGTTCATCCTTTTGTGATCAACTTAGATAAGGATAACTATGAGTCTTGGTGAAATGGCATCCTGACACATCTCAGGTGGCTTGATATTTTTCCTTATCTATATGGACTTGTATTATTGTGTGAAATGTGGAAATTATTAGTAAATCAACACAAACCTTAATGAAACGAATTATATCAAAGATTTGAACCAAGTAAACTACTCTATTTTGTAGCTAAACAAATCTTTTAAGAACGTCTCATTGTCCTCTATTCCCAAGGATTTATTAAACCATTTGGCCCTCAAATTTCTTTGTGCACTATGGTTGTTAAAATGACAACTTGAGAAATGAGAAAATATTCAACATGCAAGCCAATTAAATTCCTACATGAAACTATATGATAAAAATGATAATGGATACTATGATGAATGGATGATGGTGCTAGATTATTCGAGGTAGATACTATGGTATTGAACTAGGATGATTCTACATATGCTCAAATACTAACTATGAATATGCTAATCTAAGATGCAACTATGACGCAAAGGATGCCATAAAATGCAACTATGAAGCAAAGTGTGATTCTAAGATCTAACTATGATGCAAAAAATGATATGAAATGTAACTATAAGACTCCAAAATGCTCCAATGCTCAAATGATATTCCTACATGATAACTCTACTCAAATGTGCATGCCAAATACAATGGAAAAGAGTTGTATTTATAGGCTTTTTCCAAGTATCTTGTGATGTGGCAATGATCGACGGTCCAAATTCAAATAAGAGGAATGAATGGTGGAGATGGAGAGAATCAAGAAGGTGTCCCCTTGACCAAAGACAACATGTGGAAATGAATGGAGAGATCTCTTGACCAAGGCAACATGCCAAATGGATGGAAGAATAAAGTGTAGGAAGAAAGACCATGTCTGACTTTGAAAATTGGTTGAAGAAGTGTGTGAGAAGGAATAAGCCATGTGTTTGAAAATAATTCTAATTTAAAAATTATAATTATTTAATTTCATTTGACCTTGGTGAGGTGGCATAAAAAGTTGTAGACATGTGCTTGAATTCCTAATCTAAGATTAGTGAAACTTAATTAAATAAAACAAACTTTTGAAATTCGTTTATTTAATTAAATTAGAAGAATATGATTTTTTAGATTTGAAGAATTAAAGGATATGAACAATATAAATAAATTACGAATTTATTTATCGTGGTGAATATTAATTAAATAACTAGTATTTAATTAATTAAATGTCATCGAGCGTTTAGGTGTATACATTTTGCTCCTCTTGGAAATATGTTTTTACACATTTAGCTTCAAAAAAAATTGATACCAATGCGAAGTTACTATTTTTATTTTGATCCCTAGGCGGGTGGATTTTTAGATATTGACAAATATATGCCCCCTCGGGGGAAATGAAATTAGTGAATTTTGGAACTTTTTAGGATTTTTAGAGATTTTTGAAATTTTTAATGATTTTTCAATGATTTGATAATGATCTCAAAATTTTGTGCTTCAAAAATGATTTATCTCCCGAAAAAATGATGTAAAAGTCAGCAGGTGATAATCTAATTAATTAAGGCCCCTTTGAAAAATAAAGACAACCCCATAAAATGCCACTTAATTAACCTTTAAAAGGTTAAAAAGTTGATTAGAAAGGTCATTTGTGCATTTTGCAATTTAAAAACTTTGTGAGTGAGAGTGATTGAGCAACTTAGAGCAGAATAGTGATCCCTTACCACATGCACCGGTTCGAGCGAGTCAGGTGGCACAACCGCCCAGCAGCGTATGAACCTCCGGTGAGTACCTCGAAAACTGCCTCGTATTTCGTGCATTATGTTTTTCCCTCCATTTTTTGTTTGAATTCAGTTTTAAAATGTTTTAGCACATTAGGAGACCGAAATAACTCATACATAGACTATTATAGCGCATTGACTAGTCTAGCACATAGGGTTACCGATGTAGTGCATAGGATAAAGTAGTGCATAGGTGACTCAAAGTAGCACAATCATGAATTGTTTTAGCGGATAGGGTAATTAGATTAGCGCATTGATTAAATGGAATAATGCATTGGGTACTTTGGCACATCAGGATTCTATTCCGGCACATCGGTGAAATGTTCCGGTGTATAGAGTAATTCGGTGCATTGAAGGTTTGTTTTAGCGCATTGATGGATTTCTCTAGTGCATAAGATTTTTTAGCACATAGAAAGAATATTCTAGTGCATTGGTGAAGTTTGTTGATTTTCTTGTTGAGACTCCTTGATTTTGATGATATGTGATCGCGTTAGGCATTGTGTTGATGATGATTGATGATTTTGATAGGTTAGATGTCCATTGATCTTATGATAGGTGAGATTCAATGATTGGATGATGATAATTGACCTCATGATAGGAAAGGATCAATTATAGGTTGATTGATCTGATAAACCTCATGATAGGCAAGGTTGAGTTGATTGATGAACCTCATGATAGGTGAGGTGCATTGATTGATTTGATAAACCTCATGATAGGCGAGGTTGATTTGATTGATTTGATAAACCTCATGATAGGCGAGGTTGAGTTGATTGATTTGATACACCTCATGATAGGCGAGGTTGAATGATAGATTGATGCTCACGAGATTTGATCAAAGTCTCACCAGAGCTGATTAGATTGATAGGTTGATTGAGTTGGATTGATTGATTGATATCAGTTGATCTTGGTTGTTTGATGGACTGACTTGCAATTTTGTGATGATAGGAGCCTTTGAATAGTTTGTAGATGAGAGCGGTTCCTGAGGACTTGGGATCTAATTCGTCATTTGACACAGCTTCAGACAACCATTATTACATGATGTGGGTTGTCATCTCTCATCAATATGCCCCAGATTAGGATCAATAGGGGGTTATTGACAACTTTAGCTGAGAGATGGCACAGTGAGTATAACACTTTTCATTTTCCCACTGGTGAGATCACGGTGACTCCTAAGGATGTATACTAGATTCTGTCGATTCCTATGGTGGGAGAGCTTGTTATATATGATGCACATGAGCAGGGTGGGACTGATGCGTTGCACCAGGTATTTCAGGATGATACAATAGTGGTTATGAGATTCCATGGAAGGACATGGTTGATGCATATGCTATTTTTCTATATGTATTACCTTGTTTCATTGGAGGGTTCCTTTGTGTTGACCGCAAGTCAAAGGGACTCTCAGTTGGATGGGGAAGGATCTTAGAGGGTATGATTGTGCATGGGATGAGATATGCATGAGGTTGTTGTATGTTAGCTCATCTTTACCATGATCTGCACCTAGTGGTCTACCTTCGAGGAGCTAGTCTATTCGCGGGGGTCACATTGCTCCAGGTCTGGGCCTAGGAGCATATAGCAGTTAGTCAGCCCATGGGAGATAGACAAAGGCCAGCCCTGAGGCCCTATGTTCACATCTATGCAGGTCAACTTGCTCAGCCTAGGTTGGGCAAGTTGGAGTATTAGAGGAGGGTGCTGGATGATCTGGAGGTAGTGGTGTGGCGGCCATATGTTGATTATGAGTAGTGGCTCAAGGATGACATGGAGATGTTGTATTTGTTTTAGTCAATGTATCTGATTGGTCAGACTCACTTCATCATTGAGAGATTCATGCTACTGAGAGTTCTAAGACAGTATGGTCGAGTTCAGGCCATGCCCCAAGGGATAGCATATTATGCACGATGGCAACATGATGCAACAGAGTGGGGGCCGTGTTTGTCTTATGATGTAGCTGTTGAGCACTATCAAGCATTACCGACCATCATTTGGGAGGTGCATCCAGAGATCACCGATGTACCGATATCAATGGATTATGCCATGTACATGTACACATTCGTTCCCACATATCAGGATTCCAGATGAGCCTGCACCATTGTTAGCGGAGGGGGAGGCAGGAGGTCATGGGAGGAGGTGACAAAGAGAGGAGGTGGAGGAGCAGGGAGAGGAGGAGGAGGAGGAGAGTAGCAATGACGATGATGGATATGGAGAGGAGAGTGATGGGGGAGATGATGGAGGCGATGGAGGAGGAGGTCCAGGTATCGATGTCAGAGAGATGAGAGTGCCTCACAAGAGGTGATCATTAGTGGCCCCGTCACAATAGCGGGTATAGATCTGATTACCATCTCAGCAGCAGCAGATGCATATTGTTGTGTTATAGGTGCAGGTTCAGACGCTGCAGGGACAATTAGAGCAAGTACAAGCTCCTCTTATGTAGGCACAGGGGCAGGTGCAGACTCTGACAACTGAGAGAGATGCTGCTAGGCAGCAGGTGTAGGGACAACTTGCGCAGATACAAGCCCAAATGCAGGGATAGGTGGAGGGACAGGTACAGGGTAAAATTGCCATATTGACTATCGAGAGGGATGCCCTAAGACGACGGGTGGAGCAAGCCGAGGCCATTACTGAGAGGCTATAGCAGGCTGCAATGGCTGTAGGTACATCAGATTATTTCAAAGAGATTCATTGCACCACTCAAGACGCTGATTTCTACAGGGGCCGATATCATGATGTGGTTCCTCCAAAGCAATGGGATATCTTTGCATAGTCTTGGTTTGGTAGGTCTTAGTCTTGGATTGTTAGTGTGGGTGTTACGCAACCATTGCCTGGAGATCAGAGAGATCCTAGTACGGGGCCGTCAGGTGGAGGGGGAGGTACCGGTCCTAGGATGCCAACACCATCTGGGGGGAGCACAACATAGCTCCAGTTTATGATTTTTTGATGTATTTCTAGACATTTATACACTCTTTATTCAATTGAGACATTGATGATATTCTTGTTGTTGTCAGACTTTATGATACACTGCCATTTTTGGTATTGATGTATCACTTCATACCTTTGGATATCTTTGTACACTTTGACATTATGATTTTGAGGTTATATGGTATGTGGCGATGATTATGATCTATGTGTTTATATGATGTTATATGATGATGGATGGCTTTGATGCATTTAATTTCTATGTTATGATGATGATATGCTATGGATGCATTTAATTTCTATGTTTATGATGATGATCCTGATGAGATGATATGCTATGGACATAAATGATGATGTAACTAATGTGTTATGATTCTATGATGATTTATGAATGATGCTTATATGATGCATGGGATGGATTTTATTATGCCAATGATATGTGATGTATTTGATAATTTTGTTCTTTTCTGATGCAAATAAATAATGCAATGAATGGATGAATTTTATATGAAATGATCGTACGATGGTACCTAATTCTATTTGATTATGATGTCTATGTGATGATGATGGATGATCCTATATGCGTTATGGTTTTATGCAAATGATGTTTTATATTATGTGATGATTATGTGATGTATGCAAGAATGATATGATAATGTGTGATGATGTGATATGCTTTATGGATTTATGCAAATGATATTTTATACTATGTGAGATGGATTTGATTATGCCAATTAGATATGATGATATGTGATGTTCATATTGATTATGTATGGATGTAATGACTGTATAAATGATGTATGATGTTTTGTAATGATATGGTTATGTGATGCAAATGATTATGCTTAACTGAATTTGTAATGCTTCGAAACTTCGAGGGTCTTAAACTTAAATGAGTGAATCTATCCAACTTCCAAGAGTCGTGGGAAGGTTGTCGTCAGTTGATTCTTTGTTATGTTAAGCTTCACAAAACCTGATATTTCCCAATTCTTTTGGAAATTTGAAGAGACTCACTCATTTAAGCTTAGTGAACAACTTTCTTAATGCAACTATATGAAATGATTTTGATTATGTAAATGAGATGCGATGCACATTTTTTTGTGTTTTTTGATGCAAATATTATGAGGTGATGCATGGATGGATGAATGATGTGATAATGTTTTCTAATGTATGCAAATGATGATGCAACTGATGTGTTTTTGGTAATGTCAAGTGTACTCAATCCATTCGTGCAAGAGATAACATCATTGTTGCAGATTTGGAAATCCCATAATTACAGATGCAAACTAACATGGATGCAATCTACTCTAACCATGAAGATCTCATATGCAAAATTTGTCATTCGTAATAGCCGATTTGTTATGATTTTTATCATCATTGGGCCTTTAAAATGTTGAAAGTGAGTACAAGCATCAATGGCATATTTAGACCATGATGACTTGAGTACTACTTTCATGATGTTTGATAGTGTAAGTTAACACAAGCATCTAAGTATAATTAACCGAGATGACCTGAGTATTGCTTGCGTAAATAGACAAGAGTTAACCATTTTCGTATGCAAATTTGGAATGTCATTAGTGATACTTTGTAGAGCATGTCCCGTGAAAATTTGCACAGTAATAATGATCAACTCACAGACAACAGACAAATAAAAATCATGCTCCTTCCTGGCTCCTCTAGTTCGATACATCATCAAGGGGCTCCAGAGATATGATAACAAAAATCAAAGTATAACAATTGAACATTCATTTTTAATGTGATAAACTCATGATTCAGAAGCAACATCACCCATTTGAAGTTTGATTTTGGTTTGATTTGGCTGTTTTGATTTGGATGTTCGATGTGTTTCTGATGGTGATTGATGTTCAATGTTGAGTTGCACTATGATCATTGTTTTGGGTTGTGTTGTACTACTGCTATTTGTCTGCTGGTTCAAGCTCAAAGTTTATTGCCCCCAGTGATTTTAGGATTTTGCCCCTAGTCTAGGGTGAGACACGACCGTGATGCGAGGATATGTACATGATTATTTTCGGTGATAGGAAGATGAATGGTGAAAGCGAATGGTCGACCTGCTCAAATATATGAAAAAACTAACCTATCACAAATAGCGCCTGTTGCCAGGTTTTCACTACTTGTTTTTATTGCACTTTTTTCAAATTTTATGATTTTTTTGATTTTTTACTTTTTTTGTATTTTTCTCTTTTTCTAATTTTTTTTCAGGACATTTTCTGATGTTTTTGGTATTTTTCTAGGACCTTTTCTGATGTACTAGATGAGTCAAGTGTAGAATTTATTGAGATGCAGGCTATTGATGGGTTCATCAAATAAATCCCCTTCTAGTGTGGACAACTGATATGCTCCTGATCCGAAGACTAAGACAATGACAAAGGGACCTAGCCAGTTTGGTTCAAATTTCCCCTTCTTCTCTTGGTCTTGTTGATTATGGGGATTCTCTTTCAAGACTAAGTCCCCAACCTGAAATGTTCTAGGTTTCACTCTATGATTGTAGCTTCTGGATATCCTTTGTTGATATGATTTCAGGTGATCCACTGCCTGCTGATGACGTTCATCCAAGAGTTCCAACTCCTGTAACCTAGACACTTTGTAAACCTCATATGAAATGATTCCTTTTAATGACACATAGAGTGATGGTAGCTCAACCACAATAGGTAGAATGGCTTATGATCTGTAGACTAGAGCATAGGGTGTAGCTCCTGTCGGGGTACAGATACTGGTTTGATAAGCCCACAAAGTAGGGTTCAGTTGAACATGCCCGTCACGTCCAACATCATTGACGGTTTTCTTCAAGATTTTTAGTATAGTTTTGTTTGAGGCCTCTGCTTGGTTGTTTCCTTGAGGATAATATGGTGTAGAAAACTGATGCTAGATGTTAAACCTTTCACAAAGTTCATCAACATCCTGATTTTTGAAAGGTCTATCATTGTCAGTGATAATAGATTGAGGGATGCCATACCAACATATGATGTAGTTTAGGATAAAAGACGAGATTTGTTTTCCCGTGATGGTGGTTAGAGGGACAACTTTGATCCACTTCATGAAATACTCAGTGGCTGTGATAATGAACTTGTGTCCATTTGATGAAGATGGATGAATTTTCCCCACGAGGTCCAATCCCCACTGACAAAAGGGCCATGTTGATGCAAAAGGTTGAAGTTCCTACGCTGGTGCGTGGATGAGATTGCCATGAATTTGAAACTTTTGGAATTTCTTGATGAACTAAAAAGAGTCCCTCTCCATAGTCGGCCAGTAATATCCTAGACAGAGGAGTTTCTTGGCTAAGGTTAAACCACTCAAATGAGTTCCACAAACACCTTCATGAACTTCCTGTAAAACTATTTTAGACTCGTAACGTTCCAGATATCAGAGGAGAGTTTCATCAAGACCTCATTGATAAAGGACATCCACAATAAGGGTATGTCGGGCGGCTTGATGAATGAAGTTTCATTTTTGATCGCGAGACAAGTCGGGAGGGAGAGTATTGTCTTTTAGGTACATATAGATTTTCCCATAGAGGGAAGTGTCAGCCTCAGTTAGATGGTAGATAACTTGGGATTCAGGGTTATCATAGGATGGGTTGAAGAGTTGTTCCACCATGAACTCGTAACATGCTCTTTTCTCCAGAATCTGCAAGAGAGAAGCAATGTTCGCCATGGCATCAACAACTTTGTTGTCGCTTCTAGGAATCTGTTCAAATCTTATTTCCACAAAGTACTTTTTGAAGTCATCAACTATTTTTTTATAAGGCATCAACTTGTCGTCCTTTGTTTGATAATCATCATTTACCTAATTAATGACTAGTTGTGAATTCCCATAGACATGTAACTCTATAATCTTCCACTCAACTGCTACTTTGATTCCAATGATCAAGGCTTCATATTTAGATGTGTTGTTCATGCAAGGGAACATCAGTCTGTAGGACTTGGGAATGGTATGTCCTTGTGGGGAGATAAACAAGATTTCGACACCTGATCCATGTTGTGTATAAGAGTCATGAAAGTGCAAGACCCATTTTTGTGCGAATAATGTTAGGACATCAACATTTGGAAATTCAATGTTCATTGGATGATTGTCTTGTAATGGTGCTTTAGCAAACTAATCTACGATTGCTTGTCCTTTGATTGCCTTCCTATCAACATATTGGATGTCAAATTCACTTAGCATCATGACCCACTTAGCTAGTCTTCCAGTTAGATTAGCTTTGCTAAGAAGGTATTTCAGTGGATCTATCTTTCTTATTAATTTGATGGTATGGGTGAGCATATAGTGTCGTAATTGTTGGGTAGTGAACACTATTGCTAGACAAGCCTTTTCAATGAAGGTGTAATTGATCTCATAGCCATTTAAGGTTCTGCTGATATAATAGACTGCCCTTTCTTTTCTTGTTGAATCCTCCTGCGCTAACAAGGCTCCCAAGGATATCTCAGTTGTTGCCATGTACAATAAAAGTGGCTTCCCTTCTGCTGGTGGTACTAAGATGGGTGGGATCATTAGCTATTGTTTTAATTGGTTGAAGGCTCCTTCACATTTCTCATCCCATCAGAGAGATACATTCTTATGTAGCAAGTGAGTGAAAGGATGGGTCTTGTTTGCCAGTTGTGAGATAAATCTTCAGAATGATTGGAATCTCCTTTGCAGAGATTGTAGCTGACTGATGTTCTTAGGTGGTGGCATCTCCATGATAGCTTTGACCTTTGCAGGATCTACCTCAGTGCCATTTTCCAAAACTATATATCTCAAGATTTTGGCTGAAGTCACCCCAAACACACATTTCTTTGGGTTCAGTTGTATATTAAACTTTTCTAACCTAGTAAATATTTTATCTAGGATCTCTAGGTGTCCTTCTTTGGTGTATGATTTGGCTAACACATCATCCACATAGTCTTCCATGAAGGTATGCATCATATCATGAAAGATTATCGTCATAGCACATTGATAAGTTGCTCTTGCGTTCTTCAACCTGAATGGCATGACATTCCAACAAAAGGTTCCCCACAGACATGTGAAGGTTGTCTTATCTTGATCCTCAGGTGCAATTTTGATTTGATTATAGTAAAAAAAACCAACAATGAGTGACAACATGCCATGTCCTACTGTTAGGTCCACAATGATGTCGATATTGGGTAGGGGAAAGTCATCTTTTGGACAAGCTTTGTTGAGATCCCTGAAATCTATGTAGATTTTGATGCTTTTTTTTGGTTTTGAAATAGGTACAATGTTTGATATCCATTCAACATAGTCAATTGGTCTAATGAACCCAACATCCAATAACTTCTTCAGTTATGCCTTTACCAATATGGCAATATGCGGATGCATTTTCCTTAACTTTTTCTTGAACGGTTTTACCCCTACTGGTAGTGATAAATGATGCATGATGAATTCTGGATCAATCCCTGGCATGTTGGCATATGACCAAGCAAAATTGACTTTTCTTTCTGTGAAGAATTTGATGAAGTTCAATTTTTCTTGATCTGTCAAGGATTTTGCTAGATGGGCAGTCTTTACTATTTCTTCATTGCCGACATTGATAGACTGAGTGGGTTCAACCAATACTTTAGATTGTTCCTGAAAGTGCTCGGGGAGTGTGTCAAATCTTCCATCCTTCAGTGCCTCAGAGAGGTTTTCGCCATTGGATACACTCTTTATTTTTACTTTTGCTGGATCTAATACTGCCATTGAATGGTTTTCACCATTCGATCTGTTTCCTGTATTATTCATTTTGCAGCTAGAAAATTTGACACTCTCCTGGTTGGAAGCTTCGTTATGATGTTCAATGGTGGAATCTATTTCGGGATTGGTGGAGGAGAGGAAATTGACAATGGCCTCGTCATTTGAAAATATGGGGATGTCCAATGACTCAGTTTGATCCCAATCTATGAGTTCAGGATGTACGAGGGGTAAGGAGTCATTGGATTGGCTAAAGTCAGAGGCAATAAGGGTCCCGGTGGTAATGTCTTCAGATTGTCCAATAGCTAAACCAATGTCTATAAGGTAACTCTCCTCTGAATTATCCATTTCGCTCTGAGTCTGATCGTCTTTGTTGGAATCATCAATATGTTGTGATCCTATTTTGAGTGGTCTACAACCTGAGATTTGACCCTCCTCATGTATGGGTGTATACTTTTGTAGCACATCAATTTTGTTATCATGAAAAGACTCTTTAGATATCGAATCCCACACATATTCATTTGAATAAGTTCATGATCATCACTAGCTTGTAGTTGTAGGATTCTTTCAACAATTTGCTGTCTGGTTTCTTCTCTTGATTCTTCTCTATACCCCAAACCTATTTTATCCTTGGCTTACATTGTGATAGGTTGTATTGGTTCTATGATTCCTTCTTTCCTTTTACCAATAGGACTGTTGATGTGTTTTTTATGCACTTCTCAACACAGGTAATGCATAGGTGCATCACCTCTCTTGAAAGAAAATATTCCATAATCAAATTATAGAGCACTATCCCAAGGTCTCTAATGTCAGGTCTTGACAGTGCTTGGAATACCTCAGTTGATTCATGTGACTTGCTAGAATCACAAGGCGGACTTACGGACGAGTTACAAAGCATGGGAAGTTGGGTCTACAAATGGAGTTCCAAGGTTTAGAAATTGATGTGCAAGTGCTGTAGGTTCAAAACAACAGTCTAGAACTCTAATTTATCATTGGATTTGGCTTTACAATGTGCAATGAACCTTGCCTAAGGCCATTATTAAAAGAAACTTGTCAAAAGGGAAGGGAGTAGAAGAAGTTCCTAGACCTGAAACTATGAATGAACAGTGGTCATGGAGGTTGCTACAGTAGAAAAACTTTCTAAACTAATTTTTGCTTGGCCAAGAGGAACCTACAGTTACACAAAACCAGTGCAATCTTCTAAGGACTGCAGATTTTCAGATTGCACACACACATCATGAGCATGCAATTGAACTAAGTTGCAACAATGAAGTAAGGAAGCTCAGACTAGCTTTACAAAGTGATTCATCATCAACAAACCACAAAAAGCATGAGTTGGAAATTCATCAAATACTGTAATAGCAAACACCATTATCACTTCCACTCAAGAAACTAACTAAAAATAACATAGAAGTAGAACCATGCATGCATAATGAACAAGTTCAAAAGAAACACCCATAAATAATGCAATGTTACTTTCTATTGCTGTAGAATTCCTTTACACCAGTTCTCCAACCATTTACAAATGAAGGGGAGACCCCTATTTATCGTTTTCCAAAGATAAAATGAATGGCTAGGATTAAATTACATTGTGTGGCTCAGGTTTGATTACATTAGGGTTTCACCTACCCCCCATTATAAAGAAATATAAAATAAATCTTTTGTCTTTTAGTGCCTTGTCACTATAGCAATTTTGTCTTCTATCTGATTGCCCTTTTGTTGTAGCTAAAACTGTTCAAAAGCTACCTTCTTCTTGATGGATTTGCAACATTCTTCAATTGATCAGATGTATCTTGTTTGTAGATTTTGTGATGTCAATTGTTCCTAATCATGATGGATAGCTCCCGACAGATTATGATTATTTGGGGAAAGGAAAAACAATTCCTTCTTGTTCCTTGTTTGAAAGCATTTCTCACTGCCTAACATAGATCCTTAAGAGGGCTTATTCAATTAGGTAGAACTCCCCTTGACATCAATATTCAGATAAGCGGCTCCTTTGGTGGTCGCAATCACCCTCTGAGCACAACAAAATCCATGCCCTTAGCTTGGTTCCATGAATCCTACACACAAAAGGTGTAGTAAGTGCTTTCATACGTAAATCAAGGAAAATGTTGGTCAAATCTTGCGAACTTATTGTTAAATCCATCCATGCATCATTAAAATATCATAATATTAATCATTGTTCCACATTTGGAGCTCATTCCGGCTCAAGGGTGTGGGTTTCCTTGAGCTAATAGTCATTCTGGAGACAGCCGCAAAAGGGATGTAATAAGGGCACAACGGACCGCACGTCTCCACCTATGTCAAGGTTCGATCGTTAGGTGGGGTCTACTGGGGAAGTCATGTAGTTTTAACACATGGGTCAAAACCACTTTGAAGTTTAGGAGACATTAAAATCATCATTTAGGTGTGCGAGTTCCAGGACTGTGAGAGCAAGAGGTAGCTTGGCCGTTTAAGACCCGACCATTGAAACAATGCTAGTAAAGCAATGCCCCGTAGGGGGCATTTTGCAACGCGGGATTCACGGCCTCAAACAAAGGTGGGTGCTCTATCGTTGAAGCCCAATCTGTTTAAAGGAGTGCAGGCCAGAAGGTGCAAGAGGGTGCTAGAGATTAGCCGTTCAAAATGACAAAGGTCGGACAGAAGTCTGACAGGGGAGCTCTGCACTATCAGGTCCATGAGGGGCTTAGGCATCAAGTGTTTGTTCATTGATGGACAGTCATATGGAAATAGTAGGGTCGGGCCCCGCATAGCTGGCTGACGGGAGTCTTCAGGAGTTTTGGCACGATGATGATAGGGCAGTCGTCCGCAGGCGACTACCCGCATGGGGCAACCCACAAGGTCCTTGGGCATTTTTTATTTCTTTGAGCTCAGGCAGAGATGACAAGTGTGGGTTCTGCGGGGTAGAGAGACATCATGAAATGGTCATTTGGAGCGACAAAGTCGAAGCGGAGACTCGTGGACGGGGGCTTGCAATAGGGGATCTGCTTGAAGTCCAACTGCGAAGTAGGGACCTACCAATCGGAAGGATGTTTAGGTTTCACCATTTTGAGTAGTTGATTGAACAACGACGAAAGGTCAATGGAAACCCACAAAGGATGACCCACGTCAAATAGGCTGTCTTTTTTTTTAGCTTGGATGGAAGTCATGGAAGTGGGGTCCACTGGGTGGACAGACGGGTTGCGAAGGCCGTTTGGAATGGTGAACTCATCATGGCAATCCGTGGACGAAAGTCTATAGGGAGAGGTCCGTGAAGAGCCAATAGTTAGTCATTTTAGCACAAAGAGAGATTGGATGACAACATAGCAGTCGAGACCCACATAGTAGATGGCGGGCTCGGGTCGATAGTGTGGGAGTGGTGAAGGCAGGATAGTGACCCGCAAGTGGCCACTTGCACTGGAATTCCCGCATGCTACCTCCTTAACTTAGCAGTTTTCAATTCATGTGGAGCAAGGCAAGCATCGGGGCCTGCTCATATCATTCTCTATTCCTTTAGGGTAACTCTCCATACGTAGTCATATTTTTGCTTATTGGAAGTGAAACCAGGAGAGAATCAGGAACAAAAATCTTCTTAACATAGACGATGTCGAGTTCAAAACTAGTACAGGTTGGAACAAGGACCAAAATGGAACCTGGACTCGGAACCAATCGATGGTTCTAAGTTCAACTTCCATTCTAGTTCCACTTTCGCCAAAAGGACAAGGTCAAAACTAGGGTGAACTTTCATCGAAAGCGGAACCATTTTAGGAATGATTCTCATGCAAACACTTATGGAATGAGTTTGTTCTCAGATATGCTTTTTCCAGTTTATCATCAACATCTAGAAATTTTAAACACCCAGTCACATCAGTTCAAGACTTGGGTCACATGAAACCATAAGGAAGCTTTAAATAAAGGGGCTTAACCTCACCCTCAATAGGAAAATCCCTAGCTTGCGCAATTGGTCAACTTATAAAAATTAGGGCATCAAAACCCAAATGTCAAAACCACTAAATCGACATGGTAATGAGATTAGAAGGAGTCGTCAAGAAGATTCAAAATTTTTTAAAGCACAGAAGATCCCCCAAAACGAAAGAAAAATGACCAAACAAATGGGAAACAAAAGAAAATAAAAACCAATAACAAACAAGCGAAACAAACTAGGAAACAAGTGACAAAAGGAAGAGACAACAAAGGGAACGGAGGCGGGATTAGAACCAAAACTAGACCCGAAACTTTTACAAAGTTCCTAGTTCGGTTCCAATTCTGGTTCTGCTCCTGACAAAAGGAACAAAGATCGAAAATAGAAGAAAACATAAGAAACCAAGGGGAAACAAGACCATAATGAAAACCAGACCTAGACAGAACACAAAACATAGAAAAGCAATGGAGGCAAAACTAAAACTAGACCCAAAACTTTACAAAGTTCCTAGTTTAGTTCCATCCTAGTTCCGCTTCCAGTAAAAGGAAAGCAAACGAAGGAAAAGGAAAACCAAAGAAAACCTAAGGGAGGAAACCAACCCAAAGGCCGAACATAAGCAAAACAATAGAGAAAACAAGAAGACAAGAAGTAGAGCCAAAACCAGAACAAAAACCGAACTAGGAACCTATACAAATTTCTAAGTTCAGTTTCATCCTATGCCCTGAACCCACAAAAAATGAAGGAAACATGGTCCTAGGAGGAGAAAGAACAACTCCTAAGACTCAAACAAAAAACCAAGGACAAACAAAAGACAAGGGGACCCACTTCTTAGGATGACACCTCTAAGACTCATTGACATCTTGGAACTCAAAATAGGGGGCACACAAAATGACGTGAAGGCAGAAGCAACCCAATGAATTGAAAAGAGAGGGTCCCCATTCTGAATGGGGCATGTGTGCAGAACATGCACAATAAATGGTGACTCACCAGGGAAATACTCCAGAGCATTTTGATGACAAACTGGAATCACAAACCCAGAATCTCTGGTTCCGATCTTCATGCTAGAGCAAACAAACTGAACACCTGACCAAAGGATCAAAACCACTAGTCAACCCAACCTTCAGTATGCTGAAAATCCAAGTGTTTGCAATTGCATTAATTCCCATCCTTCAGTTGCTATAGGAGCCCAAGCTCCATCAAGTTAAGCTATGTAGTTTATTCTAAGTCCAAAAGCATCCAGGACATTGCCTTGCTGCTAGTCAGGCATCCATAGCCCCGACGAGGTTATCATTGTGATTGTCCCAAACATTGCTCTATTGCCAGCCGGGTGTCCATAGCCCCACTAGAGTTGCTCATAACCTCATGGTAGGTTGAATTTTCTTTCCTTTGATTTTCAAATTTTTTCTTTCTTTTTCTTTTCTTTTGATTTTTCCCTTTTCAGTTCTTTTCATTTCAACCAGCAAGCAATGAAGCTCACGCTCAGGGCTGAGAATCACAATGGTGCTAAAGTAGAATTTTAGATTTTTCACTTAACTCAACTTCACAAAGGACCTACAACAACCTTCTGATTCTTAAAATATGTGAGAGATATAAGATTCCAAAATATATCATAATTGGACCAACCAACAACTTATCCTCTTTGAATCAAATGTCCAGATCACTTGACACTAACAACAGACCTTCACCATCCACTCTAAAAAACTTGATTAGAGTTTAACAAAGAAATATGTAGAACAACCCCATGCAATAAGGATGGTTGTTGTGTGCACAAATATTCCCAGCTAAAGGTAGAGGGACCCCGAGCAAGGCAAGAACAAAACAAAAGCAAAATGAGAGCAAAATGCCTAAACTAATCCATAGTAGGAAAGCGAAAGCAACACCAAGGAAAGTACTCTAAAGAAATCCTAGCCTACAACAAACCAACTAACCTAACAAAAGCAATAAAGTGAGGTATGTACAAGAAACTTACACTACACAAAAAAAACAACTATGTACAAAGAAATTTACAAAGAACTATGTTCAGGCAAGGCAAACTGACGTTTACACTTGTTGGACTTTATAATGCATGCTTAAGAAAATGAGCGATTGTTACAGTTCTTAACCATGCATATTTATCCTTATACTCAGACAAAAGAAGTTCAATGTCCCAAAATTCAAATTTAATCACATATTCAGGAAAAATCAACAATTGAGGTAATTCATCAAACCCATGGTTGATCCATAAACATATTTTCCTTCCCTCGTTCCCACAATCAAAATGATAAATGCAACTATGAAAATTCATAGGGGCAAGGAAGGATAGAACCTGGATGTTGTCGCATGGAGGTGGCAGCGTTTGACAGTCGAGAGCGAGCACTGCATCATTGGCTGTTGCATCAACAGCGTCGGGTGGGCGAAGTGGAGGGTGCAACACTTCTGATCTTGGGTTTCCATAGGGATGGGAGGATAGGGCAAAAAATGACTCTTTCAAACCTTGTATGGAATCCACAACCTTTGTTGGTTGTTCTTCGAAGAGGTGGACTTCATCTTCCTGATTTTTCGTATTCTAGACCTCCTCTTGATTACTGTCTTCAAAAGGCAGTGGGCTATCCCACCTCCTTCTCTAGGTGTTTTCCTTAATTTTATGATGTCCAATGTCAGAAGACAATGACATGGAAAAATCTATCCTAATGCAGATCCTCGAACATGTAAGAGGATCAACAATGATCATGGAGGAAGTACCCCAAGTTGCATCTTGTAGTCGGCCGGGTGCTTCATCTCTGTTGGTAGCTATCAAAGCACCCCTGCCTTTGTTTTCTTCTTCCTGTAATTCATGTATCTCCTTGTGACATTTACTTGTCTCCTCTTTTTCACTATCATTGTAAATGGAAAAGGAATTTCTCTCCCAATTTAGAGACTCTATGGTTTCTTCATTTGAAGGCTCAGGTGGTATGTCTTCATTGGCACCGCCTTCTGAAACATACTTGACTTCAGTGTGGACATAGCTATGGAGTATAGCTCCCAATGGGAAGAAGTCATCAATGGAGGGCACCTCATCAAGGGGACTGAAATCCCATGAGTTATTTCTTTCCAAGGATTCTCCATAAAGCCCGTCATGCATGGTGTATAAATTCTCTTCAATAGAGAAAAATTCTTGGTGACCGATGGACAACGTTCCAATGTGTTCTGCTTCATTATTTGGAGGTGCGGGACTGTGTTGTTCTTTCGTTGCTGCCCGAACACCTTGTTGAGGATTACTTGCAGCTAAGTTATCACTTGGCTTTGACTCTTGATCCCCACGTTCAATCCTTGAAGTAGCCGTAGGAGGTGGTGTACTAGGCTGTCCCATTTGTCCTTTAACTTGTTCGATTGCCTCTTGGCATAGTTGACATGTGAATTCTGAATGTGGTAAGTCATGGAGCCTACACCATCCTGATAATAGCAATACTTCCACATCCACTTGATATCTTTGCTTGGACCAATCTCTTGCTAATCTTGACACTAGCTGATTATATCTTTCCACTATCGGGTTCTCATCATAATTTGAGGAAGAAGTTTGGTGGTGAGCAGTGGTGGCACGTGATTGTTCCCACTCCTCCAAATTATCATTTTTAGATACTTGGTCACTGTCATTCACGAAGGAGATATATTCTAATTTTATTTCACTTATACTCTCGTCATCGTTTTCTGTTGCTCCAAAGTTGTCAACCTCTTCCTCTCCGTGCTTCAGCATTTGCGTTGACTGTCCCAGCATATGTTGCTACAAAATTTGTTAATTCATTGTCAACTGCCAAAGGCTCCTCTTCTAGAGTGGAGGACTACTTTTGATTGATGGAGGGAAAGACTTCTGATTCCTTTCTAGCTGGGATTTCATCAAGACTATTGCTGCCCCAAGGCACTTTTCTCCTTATTGGTTTTTAGTTTCTATATCTACTATCCCAACATTGACTTGCATCAAATTTCCTAGTTCATCTTCAATGTGCTATCCCCCAAATGTTGACAACTCTTTTGCTTCATGTAATGGCTCACCCTCATTAAAAGTTGGCTGCTCCAACTTGTTCAAACAACCCCTAGCTTGAGTGATAATATTTGCACATGATGAACAAGTTAACTCTAAGTGAGGTGGATTGTGAAATCTACACCAACTTGATATCAATACTTCCTCTAATCTCGATCCATATTCGGTGCCCAAACATTCTTGGATCAGCTCCTTGAATGCCTTAGTCGCCATGGTTGTCAACTCTTCCTCTGGGTCTGCAAGGGCTAAGGGTTTATAGATTTCCCAAAAGAGAATTTATCCTTGCAAAACTCTTTCAATCCTGTTCAAGAATGTCAAACATCCCAATTCATTATGCCTATGAGTGCAATGGATTATACATTTGTTTGCCAATGCAAATTGCTGCAATGGTCTTCTCAATATTCTATTTAAATATGCATGTAGCTGAGTGATGTTGATTTGCAAATGCTACTCCATTTCAACTTAGCTCTTGTTTTCCTTCAAAATTTTCTAATTTCAAATTTCCAGCAAATAAGGAGATCTCCCTATCTCAGATTTCTTCTTGAAGGTTCTCTTTTCAACTTCCAACTTTCAACTTTGTAGCCTCAACATGTCAGCCCTCCTAGCAACATTTCTGTTGATGGTGCTAGGAGGAGAAGGGCATGGAATGAATGAAGCAATGTCTTTGTTGAACCATGTCTTGATTCAACCCTCCTTGATCCAGGTGAATCTTTAGAACCTAAAAATTGAAGTGTTCCCATTTCTCCCAGAAGCAGTGCCACGACGTAGAGCTCAGAATTCTGAATCTGGTGCAACTTGAACAGGCGAAAAAGGAGTCCGTTTGCTCAAGTTATGTGCAGTCAAACTTTGGTCAAAGGGCGGTCAACTCAACTCCTAGGGACGAGAAAAAGGATGAAATTTTGACATCTCCAAAACTGATAGAAGTCAACGTCATTGCGAAGGTCTCATCGTCATGATTCCAACGATGTTCGTTTCGCTCAAATTGGAGCTCGTATGCACGAGATATAGCCTGTCAAAGTCTCAGTTGACCAAAGTACCATGTGGTATAGTTGCTGATGTCAGCATGACATCATCATAATGACTTGACAGACAAGTCATCGTACGGATATCGAGTTGGACCCATCAAGAGTTGACATGTGTCTGTCCATACAGTGACGTGGCTGGCCAACGTGGCGATGACATGGAAGTTTGAGTTGGCAGTCCAGCAGATGACATGGACGCTGACTAGGCAACAACATGGCTTGATTACATGTCAGGTGATGTGGCTGCTGACTGAGTTTCTCTGACGAATTTTCTCCTGGCACGTGGCATGGTCCGAGCTTGACACATGGTCGGCCTCTTCCTCTGTCGGTCCCAAGTTTGTTGTGTTTGTTAAAATATGTGGCCGAGGTTTGAACCTGCGACCCACAGCTCATCATCGCACCGTTCAGCCATCACACCATGTAGTGTTTACACATAAATGTATGGTTTTCGGTTTGTTTTGTTATGGAAACCATTTCATACGATGACTAAAATTGGTCGGCCGGACAGTTGAACCCCAACCGACAGCATATTGAAATGCTTGTCGACCACTACACCGCCGATGCTATTGTAAGTTTCAGTGACGTTGGTTTCTTATAACCCATACTAAGCCCGGGTTATTAACAAATTACCTTTAAAAGGGGATTAGGTGGAATTTTAAATAAAATACAAACAAAACCCCAAAAACAAATAAGCCCGAATAAATAGATAATAAGGGCTCAAACAAATTTTTATTTATTTATAAGGGGGGTTATTGTTTGTTTTATGGGAAAAATTACAAATTGGTGGTTTTTAGCCCTATATGGGAACTTCAAGTATAAAAGGGAGACTAGGAGATTCTTCTTGACTCATCCAACTCAATTCAACTCAATCATCACATTTGGAGTTGATCACTCTCCATCCCATTCTCTTGGTCTTTGAGAGGCATTTTGTGAGAGAATTTCTAGAGGGAATTAGGAGAGTATTTGAGTTGTGATGGAATGATGTTCTAATCTTGTAGTAGATCCTTTAGGCAGAGTTAGTTTCCTTACTCTTTGTTAATCATCCCTAGCCTTGAGAGCTTTTGAGAGGGGTGTGAGTGAGAGACTTTTTGTATGACTTTGTGGATGAGCTACAAGATATTGTAAAGCAGTGTTGCAAGAGGCTCCAGTGGAGATTGTACTGCCATTTTGAACATTTCAATAGATTGGTCACTCGATTGAGCTTGGCCCGAAGACGTAGTCACGTTTGTGGCTAACTCCGTAATCAAATCGGTGTCTTCTTTACTCTCTCTTGGTTCTATGTTTTGAATTCTCTCTATTCAATGTTCTTGCTACTCCATTGTTGATGTCTTTACACCTTTGTTCATAATCGCTTAGCAACATTTGTCATAGATCCCTTCCACTTTACGGATCAAGTGGTATCAGAGCCTTGTTTGGCTGGTTTTGCAGGAGTGATTGTGAGTCATTTTTCATTTGGTGGACATTTGGATTTTGAAGCAAAGATGGCATCAGAAAAGGGTGAATCTTCAAGGCTGACATTGACCGCATCCATGGTGGATGTTTTCATGTCAATGAAAGGCATGGTTGAAGAACTCAATCGAGACCATTGAGAGAAGACTAATAGGATCAAAGCTGCTCAGGAAGATGGGGTTCAGAGGAGGAGATGGACAATCCTCTAGAGCTCAGAACTTCTGCAACCACTGTGGCATCAGTGGACATTGGGAAGCAAAGTGTTGGAAGCTACATCCAGAGCTTCATCATCGATCGAGGTCTACTGAGAGACCCAACCACCAGAAAGTTGAGGAAACGAAAGCAAAGCTGGCAGTAGCTACCATTTCTGAGGTAGTCCCAGGAGAAATTCGACCACAGCTTGAGCAACCTGTGAAAGAGAGTTCCTTTGAACAACTTTGTAGGAGGTGGGAACAACGCTTATCGAACTAGTATATCAACTTGTGTGTGTTTATTGCATCTTTTGTAGTGTGATGAGTATGTTGATAAGCTAGTATTGCTTTGTGAGTATTAAAACTTTGAATACGATTGTTTGTAATAGTTTTTATGAAGTTGTAATTCTCTAGAGGTTGAGATTTTGTAAGGCTCTTGAAGCCACATCTCTTGTAATCTAGAAAGGAGAATACTGTGTAACTTCTCATTGCAGGGTTTTTAAGGACTTGTACCTACAGTTTTCAAGTGCAAAGCTTCAGTTGAAGAGCACTTCCCAGCTTAAGAGTTGTTGAGAATGGTCAATAGTGACCTTGCATGTTCTTAGTTTGAAGACTCAGTTGAGGCCATTTTGAGGATACGTCTGAACTCAGTTGAAGTTCTTGAAGGATGTTATCGATGACCTTGTTTCTTCAGATGAACGTGACTCGAGCCGTATGGTGGAGCCTTGAATCAGCTATTCTGAAGTACAAAGGTGAAGGAATATTTTAGGCTGAGGCACAAATACCATGCTCGAGCAGTTGGAGGAGCAACAAAAGCATGCCAGAAAGAATGGCGAGAGATGTAGAATGTGAATCAACCCGTGAGAAGCACTGAGAGACAGGTTTACCATACTCAGTTTTTCTTCTTGCTTTGGGTATGTTAAGTTCCATTTTAAACTGCATTGTGATGAGTTGTGGATTCCATGTTGCCGAAATGTAAGACCCCTGTAGAGGGCAGATGTGGCGATAAGGACAATTCTTATTGATAGTACATTGCTGAAGTGTAAGACCTCAATAGGCAGATGAGGCAATGTCTATGTTCTACTGATTCAGATCGTGGCGAGTGGCAAGATGCAGAATGGGAGATGTTTTTCAAGGAACTATAAAATTTTGGAGGACCAAAAGTTCTTCAGAGGGGAGGTTTGATCCAGGTGGATCTTTAGAACCTAAAAATTGAAGTGTTCCCATTTCTCTCAAAAGCAGTGCCATGGCATAGAGCTCAGAATACTGAATCCGGTGCAACTTGAACAGGCGAAAAAGGAGTCCGTTTGCTCAAGTTATGTGCAATAAAACTTTGGTCAAAGGGCGATCAACTCAGCTCCCAGGGATGAGAAAAAGGATGAAATTTTGACATCTCCAAAATTGATCAAATTCAGCATCATTGCGAAGGTCTCATCGTCACGATTCCAACGGTGTTCGTTTCGCTCAAATTGGAGCTCGTATGCACGAGATATAGCCGGTCAAAGTCTCAGTTGACCAAAGTACCATGTGGTACAGTTGTTGATGTCATCATGCTAACTTGACAGACAAGTCATCATACGGATATCAAGTTGGACCCATCAGGAGCTGACATGTGTCTGTCTGTACAGTGACATGGCTGGCCAACGTGGCGATGACATGGAAGTTTGAGTTGGCAGTCTAGCAGATGACATGGATGTTGACTAGGCAACAACGTGGCTTGATGACGTGTCAGGTGATGTGGCTACTGACTGAGTTTCTTCGATGAATTGTCTCCTGACATGTGGCATGGTCCGAGCTTGACACATGGTCGGCCTCTTCCTCCATCTGTCCCAAGTTTGTTGTGTTTGTTAAAATATGTGGCCGAGGTTTGAACCCACGACCCACAGCTCATCACCGCACCATTCGGCCATCACACCATGCAGTGTTTACATGTAAATGTATGGTTGTCAGTTTGTTATGTTATGGAAACCGTTTCATATGATGACTAAAATTGGTCGGCGGGACAGTTGAACCCCAACCGACGGCATATTGAAATGCTTGTCGACCACTACACTGCCGATGCTGTTGTAAGTTTCAGTGACATTGGTTTCTTATAACCCATACTAAGCCTGGGTTATTAAAAAATTACCTTTAAAAGGGGATTAGGTGGAATTTTAAATAAAATACAAACAAAACCCCAAAAACAAATAAGCCCGAATAAACAGATAATAAGGGCTCAAACAAATTTTTATTTATTTATAAGGGGGGTTATTGTTTGTTTTATGGGAAAAATTACAAATTGGTGGTTTTTAGCCCTATATGGGAACTTCAAGTATAAAAGGGAGACTAGGAGAGTCTTCCTGACTCATCCAACTCAATTCAACTCAATCATCACATTTGGAGTTGATCACTCTCCATCCCATTCTCTTGGTCTTTGAGAGGCTTTCAATGAGAGAATTTCTAGAGGGAATTAGGAGAGTATTTGAGTTGTGATGGAATGATGTTCTAATCTTGTAGTAGATCCTTTAGGCAGAGTTAGTTTCCTTACTCTTTGTTAATCATCCCTAGCCTTGAGAGCTTTTGAGAGGGGTGTGAGTGAGAGACTTTTTGTATGACTTTGTGGATGAGCTACAAGATATTGTAAAGCAGTGTTGCAAGAGGCTCCAGTGGAGATTGTACTGCCATTTCAAACATTTCAATAGATTGGTCACTCGATTGAGCTCGGCCCGGAGATGTAGTCACGTTTGTGGTGAACTCCGTAATCAAATCGGTGTCTTCTTTACTCTCTCTTGGTTCTATGTTTTGAATTCTCTCTATTCAATGTTCTTGCTACTCCATTGTTGATGTCTTTACACCTTTGTTCATAATCACTTAGAAACATTTGTCATAGATCCCTTCCGCTTTACGGATCACTCCTTGTAGTGCCAATTTTTTTGATGTGTTTTTTATGCACTTCTCAACATAGGTAATGCATAGGTGCATCACCTCTCTTGAAAGACATTCTTCCACAATCAAATTATAGAACACTATCCTAAGGTCTCTAATATTAGGTCTTGACAGTGCTTGGAATACCTTAGTTGATTCATGTGATTTTCTAGAATCACAAGGTGGACTTACAGATGAGTTACAAAGCGTGGGAAGTTGGGTCTACAAATGGAGTTCCAAGGTGTAGAAATTGATGTGCAATTGCTATAGGTTCAAAACAGCAGTCTAGAACTATATTTTATCATTAGATTTGGCTTTACAATGTGCAATGAACCTTGCCTAAGGTCACTATTAAAAGAAAAGTCAAAAGGGCAGGGAGGAGAAGAAGTTCCTAGACCTGAAACTATGAATGAACAATGATAATGAAGGCTACTACAATAGACAAACTTCCTAAACTGAGTTTTGCTTGGCCAAGAGGAACCTACAATTACACAAAACCAGTGCAATCTTCTAAGGACTGCAGATTTTTAGATTGCACACACACATCATGAGCATGCAATTGAACTAAGTTTTAGCAATGAAGTAAGGAAGCTCATATTAGCTTTACAAAGTGATTCATCATCAACAAACCACAAAAAATATGAGCTGGAAATTCATCAAATACTGTAACAACAAACACCATTATCACTTCCACTCAAGAAACTAACAACTAAAACTAACATGGAAATAGAACAATGCATGCATAATGAACAAGTTCAAAAGAAACACCCATAATTAATGCAATGTTGCTTTCTATTGCTACAAAATGCCTTTACACCATTTCTCCAACCATTTAAAAATGAAGTGGAGACCCCTATTTATAGTTTTCCAAAGCCCAAATGAATGGCTAGGATTGAATTACATTATGTGGCTCAGGTTTGATTACATTAGGGTTTCACTTACCCCCATTATAAAGGAATATAAAATACATCTTTTGTCTTTTCCTTATTTTGTCTTTTAGTGCCCTGTCACTGTAGCAATTTTGTCTTCTATCTGATTGCCCTTTTGTTGTAGCTGAAACTGTTCAAAAGCTGCCTTCTTCTTGATGGATTTGCAACATTCTTCAATCAATTAGATGTATCTTGTTTGCAGATTTTGTGATGTTGACTGTTCCTAATCATGATGGACAGCTCCTAACGGATCATGATTATTTGGGGAAAGGAAAAAAAACTCCTTCTTGTTCCTTGTTTGAAAGCATTTCTCAACTTGGTATTGCCTAACATAGATCCTTAAGAGTGCTTATTTAATTAGGTAGAACTCCCCTTGACATCAATATTCAGATAAGTGGCTCCTTTGGTGGTCGTAATCACCCTTTGAGCACAACAAAATCCATGCCCTTAGCTTGGTTCTATGAATCCTACACACAAGAGGTGTAGTAAGTGCCTTCATACAGAAATCAAGGCAAATGTTGGTAAAATACTGTGAACTCATTGTTAGATCCATCCATACATCATTAAAAGATCATAATATTCATCATTGTTCCACATTTGGAGCTCATGTCGGCTCAAGGGTGCGGGTTTCCCCGGGCTAGCAACCGTTCTAGAGGTAGCCACAAAAGGGATGGTAATTAGGGCATGGTGGACTAAATGTCTCCACCCACGTCAAGGTTTGATCATTAGGTGGGGTCTACTAGGGAAGTTAGGCAATTTTAGCACATGGGTCAAAACCATTTTGAAGTTTAGGAGGCATTAAGATCATCATTTAGGTGTGTGGGTCCTAGGACCATGGGAGTAGGAGGTAGCTTAGCCGTTTGAGGCCCAGCTGTTGAAACGACACTAGTAAGGTGATGCCCCGTAGGGGGCATTCTACAACACAGGATCTGTGGCCTTAGAGGAAGGTGGGTGATCTTTCGTTGAAGCCCAAGCCGTTTAAAGGAGTGCGGGCCGGAAGGCGCTAGAGATTAGCTATTCAAAACGACGAAGGTCAGATGGAAGTCCGATAGAATCAAGTGTTTGTTTGTTGACGGATAGTCAGATGGAAATAGTAGGGTCAGGTCCCGCGTAGTGGGCTGACCGAAATCTTCAGGCGTTTTGACACGACGATGATAGGGCTACCGTCTTTAGACGTCTACATGCATGGGGCAACCCGCAAGGTCCTTTGCTTGGGCATTTTTGTTTCTTTGAGCTCGGACGAAGATGACAAGTGTGGGTTCCGCAGGGCAAAGAGACATCATGAACAGGCCATTTGGAATGAAAAAGTCGAAGTGAAGATCCGTGGATGGGGGCCCGCTATAGGGGACCTACTTGAAGTCCAACTGCGGAGTCGGGACCCGCCGATTGGAAGGATGTTTAGGTTTTGCTGTTTTGAGTAGTCATTTGAACAGTGGTGAAAGGTCAATGGAAACCCGCAAAGGATGACCCGTGTCAAATAGGCTGTCTTTGTTTTGAGCTTGGATGGAAGTCATGGAAATGGGGTCTGCTAGGTGACGGATGGGTTGTGAAGGCCGTTTGGAATGATGAAATCGTCACAACAATCTACAGACGAAAGTCCACAGGGAGAGATTCGTGAAGAGCCAACAGTTAGTCATTTTGGCACAAAGGGAGATTGGATGGCAACAAAGCAGTCGAGACCCACATAGTAGGTGGCAAGCTCATGTTAGCACTGTGGGAGTGGCAAAGGTAGGACGAGGACCCGCAAGTGACCACTCGCACTGGAATGCCCGCATGCTACCTCCTTAACTTAGCATTTTTCAATTCATGCGGAGCAAGGGAAGCATCAGGGCCCACTCATATCATTCTCTACTCCTTCAGGGTAACTCTCCATACTTAGTCATATTTGCACTTATTGGAAGTGAAGCCAGGAGAGAATCAGGAACAAAAAGCATCTTAACACAGGCGGGCTTGGGTTCATAACCAGTATAGGCCCAAACCAGGACTGGAATGAAACTTGGACTCAGAACCAACTGATGGTTCCAAGTTCAACTTCCATTCTAGTTCCGCTTCCTCCAAAAGGAGAAGGTCAAAACCAGGGTGAATATTCATTAGAAGCAAAACCATTTTAGGAATTATTCTCATGCAAAAACTTATGGAACGAGTTCATTCCCAGATCTGCTTCCACCAGTTTATCATCAACATCTAGCAATTTTAAACACCCGGTCACATCAGCTCAAGACTTGGGTCACATGAAACCATAAGGAAGCTTTAAATAAAGGGGCTTAACCTCACCCTTAATAGGATAGACCCTATCTTGCACGACTGGTTGACTTATAAAAATTAGGGCATCAAAACCCAAATGTCAAAACCGCTAAATCGACACGGCAATGAGATCAGAAGGAGTCATCAAGAAGATTCAAATGTTTTTAAATCACAAAAGATCCCCCAAAATGAAAGTAGAAAGACCAAACAAACGGGAAACAAAAGAAAACAAAAACCAACAAGAAACAAGCGAAACAAACCAGGAAACAAGTGATAAAAGGAAGAGACAACAAAGGAAATAGGGGCAGGATTGGAACCAAAACCAAACCCAAAACTTTTACAAAGTTCCTAGTTTGGTTCCAATTCTGATTTTGCTCTCAAAAAAAGGAACAAAGACCGACAAACGGAAGGCGAAAAAAGAAACCAAGGGGAAATGGGACCAGACCGAAAACCAGACCCAGAAAAAACACAAAACATAAAGAAAAACAATAGAGGTGGAACCAAAACCAGACCTAGAATTTTACAAAGTTCCCAGTTTAGTTCCATCCCGGTTCCGCTTCTGGTGAAAGGAAAGGAAACGAAGGAAAAGGAAAACCAAAGAAAACCTAAGGGTGGAAACCAACCCAAAGGCTGAACACAAGCAAAACAACAAAGAAAATAAGAAGACAAGAAGCGAAGTAGGAACTAGAAGGGAAACCGAACCAGGAACCTATAGAAAGTTCTAAGTTTAGTTTCGTCCTATGCCCCGAACCCACAAAAAATGAAAGAAACACGATCCTAGGAGGATAAAGAACAACTCCTAAGACCCAAAAAAACACCAAGGACAAACAAAAGACAAGGGGACCCACTTCTTAGGATGACACCTCTAAGGTTCCTTGACATCTTGGAACTCAAAATAGGGGGCACGTAAAATGAGGCAAAGGAAAAAGCGACCTTACGAAGCGAAAAGAGAGTGTCCCCATTCTGAATGGGGCGTGTGTGCAAATCATGCACAACAAGGACCTTTTCCCTCATATCCCATATTTTCCAATATTGTCTTTCCTTTTCCATACTAATCTGTTTGCACACTTGAGGTGGATGCTTGTGATAATTCTTCATCTTTGTATAACCATTTTAAAACCTCTTTGTCGTTTGACTCATCCACTAATGTGCTTGCTCTCACAAAGGTGCCATCAAAGAGTGTGGTTGGTTGTGATGATTGCTGTCTAAATGTTGATGGCTGCCCATATGACTTTGGAGAAGATGAAAGTTTTGATAAACATAAGGATTGCTCAAATGAGTATTCCCCCATGCCCTTGTCTTTCAATTGGATCTTGGCAAGTTGTTTGATAAGGATTCAAGTTGGCTTTCTTGATTTTGTGGAGTAAGATTTGATGTATTTTCTTTACTTGAGAGGTTGGCATCGCCAATATCCTTATCCTTTGACTGGTCCCTTTTCTCCACCCACTTTGGCAAGGTATTTAGTTGTTCCCATCATTTGATGAACCCTGATTTGGAGCTTCCCTGTTGTGTGGTACAAAAGCATCTTGGGTTGTCTTGAGGGTGTTACAATATTGGGGGTTGTTTGAGTCAGCTGCAATAGTGATTTCCTGCCCATTGAACATGAACTTCAAACATTGGTGATATGTGGATGGCACTGCTTGCATGTCATGAATCCAAGGCCTTCCCAAGAGTATGTTGTATGTTAACTCTTTTTCAAACACTTGGCATACTATATCTCTTACAACTGGTCCCACTTGAATAGGTAGCACTATCAACCCTTGTGAAGATTTCTCCTTGTCATCATATGATTTTATTGTGATTTTCCTTCTAGGATCAATAACATTTTCTGAATAGCCTAGTGCACAGACAAGTTTCAAAGTATAGATATTTAGGCTAGCTCCTCCATCTATTAGAACACGTTTAACATGATGTTTGTTGATTAATACCTCAATGTGTAGGGCAACATTGTGGGGATGATTGGAAAATACATCATCATGTTCAAAAAATGACAAGCAGTGCGGTGCAGTCAAATGTCCCACCATAGTCTGGAACTTGAAGTGAGGTAGTGTCGACTTCATGGTGATGATTTTCAATTGCATTGATGTTTTGTTCATGTTCGAGGGGGTTGTCGTTTGTTGGGTTATCAATTGCAATAAGATCTGATTTGTCATGGGTTTGATCATCAACCACTTCGATGTTCAAAATGGTGGTGCCATAGACATAGTTTATGTTTTTTCCTTTGGTATTTGAAGAAGAAGATTCCCCTTTTTTGTAGTTGGGTAGAGGCTTCTTGAATGCTCCATCATCATTGGTTGTTTGGGGTCCTATAAATATCATTTTGTTGTGAATTAAATCTTGTATCTGTTGGAATTGTGTGCCTCAATCCCACAGGCTAAAACTTCTTGTGAGCAATTTTAGTGAGACTGAGGAGATGTCTGGCCGATCTGCTAGTTGATCCTGGACTGTCACTGTGACCTCTTGAATGTCTTGGTGATTAGCATATGAAACCTTCGACGTAACCTAGATTATTGGAATGATGTATCGGCGATGATAGGAAGTCTTGCCGATATCGGCGTGACCTTTGGTCTATCTGGCCGATGTGGTAATCGGTATGACTTGCTCCTATTGGTATGAAGTCTTGGCGATTGGGAGATGTCTGGCTGACAGTTGGTGTCTATTAGATATCGGGGAGACTCTGGGCGACAAGCGGATGTCGGGGAGACTCATGGCGATTGATGTTTTTGGGGAGACCCTTGGTCGAAAGGCTTGCTTCGGTGTGATGTCTCACCGATAGCGATAAGTCTCATCGACGGGTATACATTTGGAGTCTTCACGGTAACACAAAGACTTTGGCATGAAGTCTTGGTGAGAGGGAGATGTCTTGCTGATTGGAGTCATCGAAGTAATGAAAGGGTTCGGTAAGAACTCTTGGCGACGGGCGTTTGTCTCATCGATGTTGTGGGATGTGTTTGATATGACTCCTGGCGAAGGATGAGTTCGGTGTGACTTGAACACTTGGTATGAAGTCCCAACGATTGATGGAGAGTCTCGCCAAAAGTAAATGGTCCTCGGGGTGACATGATGTTTTCGCTATGATCTCCTGGCGACATCGGTAAGTTTGGTTGACAAAGCTACATGTGATTGGGTGTTTTCGGTGAGACTCCTAGAGAATGGAGTCATTGAAGAAATACAAGGACTTCAGTATGAAGTCTCAGCGAATGTGGAATGTCTGGCCAATAGTTGGACTCTTCGATATGACTTGAAGGCATCAGTATGATGTCTTGGCAAAGAGTGATTGTCTCACCGATGAAGTAGTCTCTTGTCGGTATGACTCTTGGCAACTGTTCAGTACTCGTTATGACTTGAAGACTTCGGTATGAAGTCTTGGCGAACTGCGGTTGTCTTGCCAATAGAAAAGCTAACATTGATATGACCTTTGAACTTCGGTATGATGTCTCATCGAATGGTGATTGTCTCGCTAATGAGAATGCTGAGGTTGATGTGACTTGAAGACTTCGGTGTAATGTCTAGGCGAAGAGCGATAGTCTTACCGACTGATGAACTCTTCGGAATACCTTGTGATCTTTGGTGTGAGGTCTTGGCAACATGGCAAAGTCTTAGCAATAGCTCTCTGGACTTGATGTGACCTCTTGCCAATAGGGATGACCCTTGGTGATATCGAATGCTGGCTATGTTGGCATCGGGGAGACACAGTTAGTGTATCACCGACATGACAACACAGGTTGAACGCCCTTGACCGTTTGGATGATTGTCCTATGTGGTGTGACCTAGATGTATTATCTTCTATGTAAGGAAGTGGAAACATCTACGATGCTAAGCTGGATGATTCGATAGTTGTGATCTGACAGTTGGTAGCAAACCGATTCATAGAGGCTGTTGAGAACGAATGCATATATGTATGCATTAGACTTTCTAAAGAAAAATAAGACAGAGAGAGTAGATAGAGCAAGAGAGAACAAGAGAAGCGAAGAGAGAGGGCCGAGTGGCTGGCTGAAAGGCTGAGGCCATGAGGCCAAAGTAGATACAGTGAGAGGCAAGGTTATGCTAGAATCTCTCCTGATCATGAATGCCATGGTTGATCTCTCAGGGAGAGTTTGCTACCAGTTTGTATCTAGAATGAACAAGATGTAATCTTTGAAAAGGCTAAGAGCCTGGAATTGTATTGTAACCTTTTGTTGCTGAATAATACAATGGATCAATCTTTGGAGTGTGGGGTTTTTTTATCCAAAAGGGTTTTCCCCACGTAAATCTTTGTGTTATGGCTTTTTGTCTTATCTTTCATATGTGTTGTTGCTTGCTGTTGAATTTACATGTGCTTCTCTCAGAAGGATTAATGTGGGAAATAAATTGTGTCTGTTTCTGCTTTAGGACATAGTTGTACATGTCTTTGAGGTACTAATCGAAATTGAAGTTACCAAAGGCACTATTGTTCGAAGAGATTTCTCTGAGATGCCCCCTAAATTTCCTAATAGTATCAAGTGCTTCAATTGCATGTAGTCATTGGTTTTATGTCCTTTGTTGCAATGAAATTCACATAAATGAGCATCGTTCCACCATGGAGGCTTAACTTGTGGTTCCCAATTTCTTTCCTCTAGTAACGTTATGAATTTAGCTTCGAGAAGTTCCTTCAATGCCGATTCTGATGATTGTCCTAAAGGGGTGAACCTCCTTCGATTTGAGGATGTTCGATATGATGGTGTTCTAGATCCAACATTACCTTGATTGTTGCTTTGGTTGTTGGGGGGATTGTTATTCTAATTAGTTTTGGTGGCGACTGCAGTTAAGTTGAATACAGGTTTTGCATTTTGAATTTCAACTGCACTATCGTTCTTTCCAACATTCTTGTTTCATTGCCAAAACTTGGGTTTGTCACCACTATTGTAATTGTTGGAGAAGTTTGATGAGTTGTTTTCGCTATATTTTTGATGCCTCCTCTCTTGACCAAAGCCTCTTCAATTTTAATCCTGTTTTCAATCAATTTTTCAAAGGTTGGGGGACATTGCAATTCCAATCTATAACTCATCTCATCATTGAGGTTGTCAATAAATATTTCTATCTTTTCCTTTTTGGGTACGGGACAAGAATATCATGCAAATAACCTTCTCCATTTTTGCAAGAATACAAGGAACGATTCACCCTTCTTTTGTTTCAAGTTGCAAAGATCTTTCATGGTAATGTCATGTTGAATGTTATAAGAATATTGGGTGATGAACTTGTTGACCAATTCTTCAAAGGTGTTAATTGGTGGGGTGAGTTTGGAGAACCATTCAAGACATTGTCCACCTAGACTTCGTGGGAATAATATCATTAAGTACATTTCCTCATATGAAAATTCAAGACTCATGGTTCTAATTTCCCTCACATGGTCTATCGGATTGGTTTTTCCATTGTATTTATCGTATTTTGGGAATTCACAATGTTTTGGAAAGGGGATCATGTGGTTACTTTGATCAAACAGATATGGAAAAATGTCTTGGATCAAATATAGTTTTGAGGTTCCTCTTTGCATATCATGAATTTTTTGTTGAAGGTTCTTCATTTGGTGAGTTAGGGAAACCACTTGTTTAGTTTCTTTTTCAGTTTGTTTTGGAGGTGCTTTCAATTGATTCACATCAAAGTCTTCGGGTAATTTGAAACCTTGTTTAGCTAGCATAAGGAGGTACTTTTCCCCATTTCTTTTGAAAATATTTTCTAAGCATTTGTGGAAGTTGGGGTCTTGTTCATCATGTTGAATATATTTCTTGGTTATTTCTTCCCCTTAAGTGTTGTTGAGTCCATGGAAAGGATTCTCTTCAGCCTTCACCATGGTGTTTTGCATTTCACTATTTTGAGTTTCAGTGTTTTGAGTCTCAATGATTGGAGTTTCAATGGTTGGAGTTCCAAGGTTTGGCTCTTCAATTTTTTGATTTTCAAGTCCCTTTTCCTTGAGTTTTTTCTTTTGTAACCTTGTTTGAATGGGCATACAAGTGTTATAGTTTTGACTAAACTTTGATCTAAGTTTGGAAGAGTACCAAGGATTACAACTAAGTCAAATAGAATGAAAAATTATAATGAGACTAAGTTTTATTTGAATATCTAGCTTTGTTTTGTGATGAGAGGATGATAAATCCTAATGATGAAACTAGGCTTAATAATCAAAGGTGTGATAGTCTTGATGATTTTGGTACTTTGAGATGCTAGATCTTGGTTTAGGTTGGAGAATTCCACTTGTAGAGGTCAATTTTAACAAGTTTAGAATCTAAGGTACCTAAGGAATGATTTTGGACTTGAGAAAATTCTAAAATTTTGGTTCAAACTGTGAAACAGGGGACAAGTTTAACTCTCGGGTTTTTGCATTTAATGGATGTGCTAAAATAGAGCCCAGATGCACTAAAAGATTTGACAAATGTGCTAAAATAGAGGGTAGATGCACTAGAAATTTTTTCGGATGCACTATAAGATTTCCTAGATGCACTATAACAAAGGGTCGATGTGTTAGAAAAATGCATAGATGCGCTATAACAGAGGGTAAATGAGTTGGAAAAATGCACAGATGCACTATAATGGAGGGTAAATGCACTGGAAAAATGCACCGATGCACTAAAATATTGACTGTATGCATTGGAATAGAGGACATATGCACCAGAGTTTTTCATAGATGCACTATAATAATAGTTGGATGCGCTAAAATATTTCACCGATGCGTTAGAAGACACAACAAATGCGCTGAACTGGGAAAATGGTGTAGTTTGTTGGAAATTTGTTTTATTTTTTAGATTTTCTAGTTAGAGACTTGGTTGTTTCAATGAATGTTTTTCTGAATCAAGGATTTCACTTTCAACATGTGATATTTTTGTTTGAAATTGGTTCAAAAACACATTGGTAAAGACACACCAAGCATGTACAACTTAGGTTGTGTAGGACTATATTTGTTGAATTCCCACTTGGATTTTACTCCACCTACGCTTACTTATAGTGGATGATTAGATTCTTGACCCCACTGGCTCCCCTCCAAGACACTCACTTCTACGGGGCAGCCAAGCATCAATACCCATGAATCTCCCATGGCATATTTTTCATCTCTACTAAAAGCCGCAATAATGTGGGATGGCTTTAGAATGACCGTTCTTGCACCAACAAATAGATTAAGAATTTTGGCTTTGCTACAACAAAGGGTTCTAGTATAGGAATTCTGTTCATGGGGGATCATCCATGTGATAAGAGACCATTGCTGCTCTTCTTGTCGGAACAATCCTCGTGATACTTGAAATTTCCCCAAGTACTCACATTTATATCCTGGTTGGAAGTTGCTTGGCTTTAGCGTGTTACCGATTGGGTCGTTCCCTTGGGTGATTAATTTTTCCAACAAAGTAGGCCCTCTAAGGATAAAACAAAAGCGAATGGGTGTGGATTTTTGGTCACCCAGTTAAGGGGAGAGCATATGCCTACCATTCATCAAGCACAAAAGACATGGTGTTCTTTATCCTTTCTATTTAATCTATATGCCTATATTAAGCAAAAGAAAGCATTTAAGTAGCTCCAACCCTTGCATAAATCATCAGTAGTTTGATAAATTTGTCTTTGACCAGCCTATAAAAGTACGTGCAAGCAGAAAACACAAATTAGTTCTCAAAATTTGCAATTTTAACCCAATGTGCTAAAATAGTCATTATATGCGCTAAAACATCAATGCGCTATAAGAACTACCCAATGCGCTAAAACAACTACTTTATGCGCTAAAAGAACTATTTAATGTGCTAAAATAGAGACCAAATGCGCTTTAGAAAATACCGAATGTGCTAAAACACTCCTTGTATGTGCTAAAAGATTTGATGGATGCACTGAAAGAAGTATCAAATGCGCTGAAACATAAGTCGTATGTGCCGAAAGATTTATTGTATGTGCCAAAAGAACTCACGATTGCACTAAAATGTCACGTCCAACATGTTTACACAAACTTTTCCAGAAAATTGTTAGAAATGGGGTTGTGCCCCATAGTGGGTGCCATTTTGTGCGTGTGTGAAATGTGGAAATTATTAGTAAATCAACACAAACCTTAATGAAATGAATTATATCAAATATTTGAATCAAATAAACTACTCTATTTTGCAGCTACACAAATCTTTTAAGAACATCTCATTGTCTTCTATTCTTAAGGATTTATTAAATCATTTGGCCCTCAAATTTCTTTGTGCACTATGGTTGTTAAAATGGCAACTTGAGAAATGAGAAAATATTCAACATGCAAGCCAATTAAATTCATACATGAAAATACATGATAAAAATGATAATGGATACTATGATGATGGATGATGGTGTTATATTATTTGAGGTAGATACTATGGTATTGAACTAGGATGATTCTACATATGCTCAAAAGCTAACTATGAATATGCTAATCTAAAATGCAATTATGATGCAAAGGATGACATAAAATGCAACTATGAAGCAAAGTGTGGTTTTAAGATCTAACTATGATGCAAAACATGATATGAAATGTAACTTTAAGACTCCAAAATGCTCCAATGCTCAAATGATATTCTTGCATGATAACTCTAATAAAATGTGGATGCAAAATACAATGGCAAAGGGTTGTATTTATAGGTTTTTTCCAAGCATCTTGTGATGTGGCAATAATTGACGGTCCAAATTCAAACAAGAGGAATGAACGATGGAGATGTAGAGAATCAAGGTGTCCCCCTGACCAAAGACAACATGTGAAATAGATGGAGGAATCTCTTGACCAAAGACAACATGCCAAATGGATGGAAGAATAAAGTGTGAGAAGAAAAGACCATGTGTTTGAAAATTGGTTGAAGAAGTGTGTGAGGAATAAGCCATGTGTTTTAAAATAATTCTAATTTAAAAATTAGAATTATTTAATTTCATGTGACCTTGGTGAGGTGGCATAAAAATTTGTAGACATGTGCTTGAATTCCTAATCTGGGATTAGTGAAACTTAATTAAATAAAACAAACTTATGAATTTTTTTTATTTAATTAAATTAGAAGAATATGATCTTTAGATTTGAAGAATTAGAAAATATGAACAATATAAATAAATTGAGAACTTATTTATATGTAGTCGAATATTAATTAAATAACTAGTATTTAATTAATTAGATGTCATGACCGATTTTAGGTGCAAACAAGACTCATACCTATACCAGACACACTAGGGAGTTTATCAGCATGGGGCATCATCAGAGATCACATTGTAGGGGTTATTGTTAGAGTAATAAGTTATTATGCTTAATTAATTACATCACATTGATTAATTAATTAAGTCACTTATTCCTCTTTATTACTTAAGCTAAACTTAGGCACATTTAATAATTAATTATTAATTATTAAGTGTGCACACTAGGGTTTCATTTAGGGTTTCCCTTTTTAGGGTTTCGTGATCTCTTTCATAAGGATTGATCACTTTGTAATAATTGATTCTCTTAATGCATTTTTACAGAGAGGTTTACAGAACATTGTTTTCGGTTCTTCATATCTTTTGCTTGTGACAGGTATCCATCTTGCATGCAGGTGATCTTGGATTCTAACATGGTATCAGAGCTCCAGACTTGCAGCTGCTTGTTCGTGATCTGAAGATATGGCCTTTCAGTGAGTTTCAAGTGCAAGGGTTTCCACATGTAATTTTTTGATTGAATCTAGGGGTAGCCTAATTTTCTGGGCATTTTGGGACAAAACGGACCTCACCATTGAGTCCGCAACGCCCAAAAACCCCCATTTTCATATAAAATTTGTCTATTTTGGTGCAAGTTGGTCGAGAAGGCAATTTTTTTTTGTCTGGGGGGCCGTACGGCCTCCCCAGCATGCAGATCGAGGTGAGAAATTCAAAAAAAAATTCAAAAAATGCACTTTCTTGGGTTTCGGGCCGGCGCTTGCAGAGTAAAAGGGTCCGCCACCCGGCGGCCACCGGGCGGCCACCCATCCGCCACCGTGCTCCGCCAGCCACCGGTCTGCGCCACCCAACCTCCGCCAAGGTCAGCCCCGCCGGGCCCTTCAGCTCCACCGGCGGTCATATGGGGACCAGGGGCTCCGCCCCAGCCACCGACCAGACCCTTCCAGCACTAGCCCGCGGTCATATGGACGACCAAGGGCCGAAATTTTTTTTATAGGGGGGTGTTTTTGTGTGCCGACGGCCAGATGGCCGTCAAATTTAAGCTTGTGAACTGCTGATGTCAGCATGACGTCAGCGTACGGCCGGCCCTCATATGCCCCCTCCTAACCCTAGTTTGCCCTAAAGAAGCAGTTTTTTTCTTTTGGCCATAACTTGGGCATACGGTATCGAAATCGGGCAAACAAGATATCACCGGAAAGTTGGTTCCGAGCACTTTCCAGTAGTGTTGTTTATTTTATAGTATTTTTCTATTTTACTATATTTATTACTGTTAGAAGTCAGATGTACTTTTTATGCTTCTAAGCTCATAACTTTTTGCCATGATCTCCGTTTTTCACCTCGTTTGAAGCGTCGAAAAGGTATTGAGGAGCTCTAGGTTGCTGTCCATGCACTTTTTCTGTATCTATCCCAAGTTTATTAGTTAGTCCAGATTTGGCCCGATGGGTTGTTTGGCGATTACTTGGATATTTTAGCAGTTGGGAGAGTGCATCTTGCATCTTTGCACTTCATTTTCAGTAATACATCATTCAATAATTGCTTGCTACTTCATAGATTCCAGAGTTGTTCCAGTTTGGAGTTTTCAAGTGTTTCGTGGCATCGGGTTTTCTGTTGCTTTATCATGATTCCTTGAGTCAATCAGTGACTCTCATCTGGTTTCAGTAGTATACAGAAGAATATTTCCTTGCTTGCCTATATCAAGTTCCAGTGTTACTCTACAGAGTTCTTCCAGTGCTTCTTTGCAGCATGTAATCTCATTGTAGGGGGGTTTTGTCCCACTGGGTTTTTCCTTCTCTACTCCATTCTTGCATTGTAAATGGGTACCTGATCAGGCCTCGTTGCCGGGACCCATCTTTGCTTTCATGCATCTTATTCTTTAGTGTTTTAGCTACTTCCCAAGTTCATCTTAAGGAGAGGTGTTAGAGTAATAAGTTATTTCACTTAATTAATTTAATCACATTGAATTAATTAAGTCACTTATTCCTTTATTACTTAAGCTAAACTTAGGCACATTTAATAATTAATTATTATTATTAAGTGTACCACTAGGGTTTCATTTAGGGTTTCCCTTTTTAGGGTTTCGTGATCTCCTTCATAAGGATTGATCACTTTGTAATAATTGATTCTCTTAATGCATTTTTACAGAGAGGTTTACAGAACATTGTTTTCGGTTCTTCATATCTTTTGCATGTGATAGGTATCCATCTTGCATGCAGGTGATCTTGGATTCTAACAGTTATTTGTTCTAGTGTTAATCTTGAAACTACGTATGCTATATCAGACATTGAATGTCCCCACATACTTTGGAAACAACTTTGGGAGATCTGTGGAGACCCTCATATCTATCCATACCTAGAGGATCCTGTTGCAGATTGTCTCATCCCTCTTGTAGATGTAGATTCCATACCCTTTGATCATAATACTTTAGAGGAGCTTGAGTATATCACAGGTCTTGCATGTTTTGATGGTTTAGAGACTAGTCTTCATGTTTCAACTCTACAGATTGAGACTACATCAATATCTCTTGTTGTTCCTAATAACAATATATCACCACATCCTTGGCCCCTATTGGTTTAGTGCAACAGGACATCATACATCTTCCAAACACAGCTACGTGGGATTCATATCTTGTAGACATATTATCCTTGTTTCTAGAGTCCTATATTGCAGATTTGGAGGATTAATTTGAGGAAATCCATATCCTCTTTGTTGATAGACACATCACCATAGTTGGCCCACCATCTTCATCGCCTTTGCAACTTGTTCTATATTAGTCTTCACAGGATTTTGGATCGATATCATCACTTTCCGACATGTAGATACGTGAGCATTTTTCAAAGGCACACATCATTTGGATTCTAGAATCACCTATTCTTTTGGATTGGATTCTCCAATCACCAGTGGATCTGTTTCTTCCTAAAGGGAAAAATGTTGTTTGCAAGCAGTGGATCATATTCTATCTTCAGGCGTTCATCATTGGCATGAGAGCTCTTTCATTATGGGGGAATTCATATCTTCATTTTATCTCTCTTATCGATGGGACATCTATTGTACTTGCATGACAAAAGTAGTCCTGGGGGATCGCATTGAGTCCTCCTTCTATCCTTCTTTCTCTAGTAGAGTCATTTCTTTTTCTCTCTTTTGGAGAGGAGTTTTTTCCATGTGGTTTTCTCCTTTTCTCCAGTTATGAAAGATTTCAGTTGCTTGTTCATGGGTACCTCATTAGGCCTTGTAGTCGGAACCCATTCTAGATTAGCCTTCTACAAGGATAAAAAGCAAAGATGCAAGAGAAATTTGTAAAAGATGTGAAAATAATATTATTGAGAATAATGAATTACATGAGATGACTTGCTTTTATAAAGCAATATGCAAAACCCTAAAGGTAAAACCTAATTAGGACCTAAGTAAACTTAATAAAGTGTAATTAAATATTTGATTACACCAATATTATAGAGCATAATTCATGATACAAGATATCATTCATGTGCATGTAATTGAGAATCTACTTGAAATGAATTTAATAATGTAAAAATCTAATCTATAACATAAATTAAGGTGGGTGAACAGTACCTCAAGTGACCCTTTCTCGAGTTTTTGTACCCACATAGGAGAAATCAAATATGTGCTACTAGAATCAACTAATCATAACAACAAACTTGAAAATATTTATTGCATATAACTAAACTCTACAATCTGACAAGAATCTTTACAAATTTTTCATTCATGAGTGCATAAAAAAAAACTAACAATAAAGTATTGCCTATGAAACAAAACTATAACTATCAAAACATATATCTCTAAATAGATCTACTCCTCAACCACCAATCCAACTATATAGGCTTGGGAGGAGTTTTATTTGCATAAGGACTAAAAATAGAAATTAAATTTAGATGTCCACTCTCCTTCAAAATAGAGAGAGACAAATTCTTTACAACTGAAACTATAACTAAAAAAGATAGAAGAAGACAAATAGGATTGACACTTTGCCCTAACGATTTGATAGAGACATGCTTTGTGAAAGCAGTCATGTTGGCTTCCTTATCAATATAGACTTCTTGCTCTTGTATTCTTATTAGATGATCTGGTGACTCACACATGACTAATTCAACGATCACCTTCATTATTTCATGTAACTATCACATCCTCAACGTTCTTGATTCTCCCCTAAAATCAACATGAAATGCTTTGGTTGCGGGTTGGTCAATCCAGTTGTTGCGGGCTATAGTTCCTTTGGCTACAAGAGGTTAGTTTCATCTAAAGTATACACATTATTAATCAACCATAAATTAACACAAAATCATATTGAATTTCATAAACATTCACACATTTATCCATGCAAACATCATCATGTCGGAATTATATTTTCACATGGTAAATTATGGTTCAGGATGCATAAAAAACATAAAAGATATATAAGGTTCATGATTGTCTGTGAGATAAGCAACTTAAAATGTTAAGACATAAACTAAAATGAAGAAAACTAGCTATTTCCTAGGCCCATCAGATTGCATAAGGGATTTGACAATGATAGTGCTAGGGGATATGAATGAATGGAAGCTTTGTATTTATACGCCTCACCTAACATTTGATTAATGGTGGAGATTGATTAGAAAGATCAATGGATGATAAAATTCAAGATAGGGCAAGACTTATAATCTAAATTTTGATGAAGGAGAGAAAGTTGAAAGAATTGAATTCTAAATTTATTTAATTCATAAGGATAATGAGCGAAATAAATAAACATTAATTACTTTACTTTAGAAGAAAAAAAATTAATTGAAAAAAAATATTTTAATTTATTTAAAAGATGAGTGTTAGTCAATTAAATAATTTTTGAATATGATTTAATTATAACTTAGGCCAACTTGAATTTAATTAATTTTGGAGGGAAAATAATAAATTAATTAAATAATTAAAAACTATTTAATTAATATAGATATGATGAAAAAGATTTTAAAGATAATTAAATAGTTAAAAATTATTTAATAATTATAGATGAAGAGAGAAAATTATTAGCTTAATTAAATAATTATTATTTTTTAACTAATATGAATAGAAGAAATGATAAGAATAATGATGAAATGATAAGGTGAAAAGTGCATTCATCCTTTTTAGGTGTCTACAATTGTGAACCCTTGACATATTACTGTAATGGAATGAATTTGCACCCCTTTCAAATTTGCCATTTTCATACCCTTCACCTTAGAAAATGTAATTTTGATGATGCAATCCTGAAATCCGCCACCTTTCCCTATCCACCTAGTAGTCATTTTTGTGTCGGTGGAGGAATTTTGTTAGGGATGCACACACATCGCACTATCATCTTGACAAGATTCCTACCTCTACAATTTGTAGAGGCGTTATGTTTCTCCATTGGACGCGAACCGTAATGCCTCCTGCTCCCTTGATCGATGTAGAATGACTCATTTTCCTCCATTTTACCTTTGAAATTGCCTATTCTTTCATTCCATTCAACTTCTTCACCATTCCTACACACTTGACTGAATTCTCGATGCTTTGTTGATCAACTTACACACTTTCAAGCTTCACCACCATCTCCATTGTAGCTACAAGCTTCTAGTCTCTTGGCTTCTCCACTCCGTTCGTTGTGAAAAATTTGTTGGAGAACTTGCAAGCTCATGCCTTCCTCTACTTTCCTTGAGAGCATGTAGTTACAAAGGTGATATTCACCATTGTCATTTACTTTTGCATCTTCATATTTACATAATAGTACATTGTTCTGTGTATTGCTTGGCACCTCCATTTCCAATACACTTTCTTTATCATTTTTTTCATTGTTGCTATCTAGTTGTTCGTGGAGGTGGAAACACCAAAGCGGGGGACTAATTAAGGAAGTCCTCTAAAAACATACCCAACATTTTCCTTGGTCTTGTATGTGTAGGTACTTCTCAGTTGGAGCTATTCGAAGAATCAAGTTGCACAAAGTCTAGTATCACTTTCTTGTCCTCCCTTTGTCAATTTAAACACATCTAGTTAAAGTATTCTTCTTGTTGTACTTCATTCTTGTACATTCTTTATATTTCATCATAGCATAAAATCTCATTAGTCAAGCTGTTAGTTGCTTTCCTAGTATTTTTATGTGTCTCAGAAGTCCTATGTCCATATGGATGCTAGTGCTCCATTGAGACGCCATCGTGCCATGTTGGAGTTTGTGTCTTGTACTGCCGTCTTCGGGTAGTGAGCTATCTGGGTCATAGATTAAACTTTGGGAATTAGCTTGTTTGACTCCTTGAAACATTCAAGTTAGTAGGACAATAGCAACCAAATTTCTATTTCTTTTTGACCTTAACCACTTAACCTTTTCAAATCATTTAGCAAGCTTGAGGTAGATCAAGGTAGCCTATTGCATAGGACCCTCCTGTGACCTGGGATCTTAGAGCAGCCGGTCTCCCTTCTCTACATTTTGGTAAACCTATCATGAACTATTTTGGTTCCATTTCGTAGTGTTGAAGGAACCTTCTCTCATATTCTAGGCACGTTGTAAGTTTGTGTGTTGTAGGGTACATAGCCTTGCAACCCAAATTATTACCCCTAACAACATAGTCAAAAGGATCCCTAGACATTGGGAAGCATAATCTAGATAGGTCACCATCTGATTTTTGAGCCTTTTGGGTATCCTGAGGAAGTCCTCTTGAAGTATGTAAAAATGGCCTCTTTTATGCATCTACCTATTCCTCTTGATCAACCTATGAATGGATCACCCACTATAAATTTTGCATTGTAGGACATTCCCATGAACACAAACAAAGAACCTTCTCCTTTGTACATTCACACTCACATGAATAGAAACATCATGAATGGTGTACTAGTTGATCCCACGTGCCATGTGAATGTTATAACAGAGGAGACTCTGCTGATAAATTTCTTACATAAGAATGGGTATGATGAATCAAAGAGGACAATACTTATGCATGATGGAATCTCGGTCCCTCCAATTAGTTCCATCTGTCTCTTAGTCTTGGTAGAACCTAGGACTGTAAATGCTCCTTTTGATATCATCCCAGAGTCAGATTTGTTCAAAGTGAAACCAAGCATCCCATGACTAGTTTCCATGAATGCGGTCACTTTGGTAATTCATAAGTTTTTAAATTTTTTTCATGAGGGCTCAATGCAATTTGTGCATGACACTAGATATAAACCTTTGTTGCACATGGGGGTTACTCATTAGATCACTTTTGGCCTACCCCAGTAGGTCTGCTTCCTCCAAAGATGGACTTGTTGTATCACACCTATGTTAAATATAAGAATGACGACATAGCATTGAAGGTGACCTACCCTGTCTCCCCTTACACCATTTTAGTTAAAGGTTCTATGATTGTGCAAGAACAGGTTGCCTCCTCCTCTCAATAAAAGGGGAAGGGGAAGTCTACTTGCACCTTGGAGCCTTCTTCTTCTACTATTTCATCTAATTCTACTCCTCGCCCTGCTATGACACCTTCAAATATTCCTCCCATGCCTCGCCTGGGGGGCCAATGGTTCCCACTTGATAAAGATACAAGCATCAAGTATTTGAACTTCCTATATTACCAACAATGTCGAGGCTCATTGTCTATGGTAAGGGGAAGAGCCCTTGTGGAGTTTCCCCTGCATCTTGGCCTTTGCAGCCTCTTACTGCTCCTGCCCCTTGGGCGGTGAATGGGAAGAGGCCCACTATTGAGGCGCCTATGTTTTCTTCTCCACTTGGTGTCATTTCCACTCCTCCACTTCTTGCTCCTACTCTCGTCTAGGAGGCTACCCTTCCATCAACAATAGTTGTGGAGGACATGCTTATGGAAAAACAAGAGCCTATTGTTCCTTCTCAAGAAATAAGTTCTATTTCTTGGAGCCAATGAAATCATCTTGTGCATGAACACAAGCGCCAGAGGAAGGATCTGGCTACTAAACAAGCTACCTTGCAGAAGGTAGATGGGGAGCTTGCAACTTTTGTTTCAACATCTCCCACTATGCCTCCCTCTTCAGTTCCTTTTGCTTTAGTTCCCGTCGCCTTAGTTTTGCTTCTGGCTTCTCCTACAAATTTTGATGACCCTCACCCCAAAATGGTGTAGGTTTTCACTGCTTCCTCAGTACAGCCCCCTCTTATGATGTCCCTTCTATACATCCCTCCATTTTCCTAGCTCGTGGATAGGCTGAACACCATGGTGGTGTCCACTGTAACCCTATCCTCTTCCTCCTCTCCTTTCACTTCTTCTATGGAGATTCTGCATCCTTCGCTGAAGCACAGGTTGGAGGATGACCTCACTTCCAATAGAGGTTGAAAGAAGGGATCACCTTCTTCGAGAGAAGGTTCTGCTTTGGCTTGCACCATCCCAATGATAGAGGTAGCCCCGACATCTCTTGAGTTTTTCATCGTCTCTTTTGATGAGATTGATGGTGGATCTTGGGCGCCCCCTTCATCTCCTGTTTAGTTAACACATGACACTCCTGTTAAGTGCATGCTTAACTCAGTTGATGATGTCTTGGCTCTGTCAATGATCTTCACAAGATCTATGAATTTTATCTCATAGGAGTTGAGTGAAGAAGACCTTGGGGGGCCTTCTTCCTTAGCTCTTGTAGTAGGAGAGTCGAAGGGTGTTCCCCTTGCTATCCCACCATTGCAGATTCATTCACCCTCACATTTAGGCCTCCCTTCCATGTTGACCCATTTTTTTATTTTTATTTTGTTTTCACGTTCTCTTCTTCAGATCTGGGAACATCGTGGAGTAATGATTATTTGTTGACACATATATCATGGGTTACCTATAAGAATTGATCTGACCCTGAACTCTCAAATCCCCTTGCCTCTTGATTTCTTCATCTTTTCTTATTTTTCTTTGTTTATCTTTCTCTCTTCTTTGCTTGCTTCTTGATGTTGCAGTGCCTATGTGTTGTCCCTCAGATGTACGACAACATTTCCACATCTTCATCTCATCATGAATCATGGGCCACGACATCTTTGCATCCTCTCTCTCTCCTTAGGATGTCAGGTGCTCCTTTAGTTCACACACACCATCCTAAGGGGGGCTTCTACTCCTCTGATTTTAAATAAGGTGTATTCAATGGACAACGAATCCCTTACTGAAAATTCTTACACTTTTCAAAATTGCATCCTATAATAAGGATCCCCTTAGCAAGATTTTCTTTCAAAAATGAATTCATAGTAAAAAGAATTCAAAAGATTGCCTTCGAGAAGGCCTTTCATTTTTTGGATTCCTTGATGAAAGTGAATCTTTTAAAAATATTCCTTGATGATAGGATCATTTGTGAAAATGTCATCACTTTTCAAATGAAGTGTCCATTTGAACGGGCCCCTTGCAATGTTGAAGGGTTCCCAAGGGACCCCTTTGAAAAATTCTCCTTCAATTGTTTGTTCTGAGATATGACTGTCTATTTGCATGAATTTTTCTTGGATAAATGTTTTTTCTATGGATTAACATGTTGCTTTGCAGGGCCAAGAACTTGTGAAGCTACTTTAACAATCAAGCTTCAAGGATCGAGCGCCTCGTCAAGCTTGCCTTGTAGGACCGAGCACCTATAAGGACTGATCAAACTCTATGGAGCCTTTCATTTTTCAGCCCTCCCAAACCGAGCACTTGTGGCGCTTCCTTTGCAACACTGAGCACTTGTGAAGTACTTTCATTCTATAGGACCGAGCACCTGTAGAACCTTTGTTCACCCTATGTGGGATTGAGCTCCCGTGGAGCCAATTCTGTAAGACCAAGCACCTATAGAGATTTTCTTCACCTTCCATAGGATTGAGTACTTGTGGAGCCATCTCCTACACGTTAGAGCATGTTAGATGTGATCTACTTCCTTGACAGTTCAGGTATATGCTTTTCAAAATTTTCTCTACTTTACCTCACATTCACTGATGCATATGCTCACTAAGTGGGGGAAAAATGTAATGGTGTGAATTTTCACCCCTTACAAATTCCCCGTTTTCATACCCTTCACCTTAGAAAATGTAATTTTGATGATGCAATCCTGACATCTACCACCTTTCCCTATCCACTTGGCAACCTGGTTTTGTGTTGGTGGAGGAATTTTGTTAGGGATGCACATGCATTGCATGGACATCCATGCGCTACACTACCATCCTAACATGATTCTTGCCTCTAGAATTTGTAGAGGCATTATGTTTCTCCATTGGACGTGAACCGTAATGCCTCCCACTCCCTTGACCGATGTAGAATGGCTCCTTTTCCTCCATTTTTCCTTTCAAATTGCCCATTCCTTCATTCCATTCAACTTCTTCTCCATTTCTACACAATTGATTGAATTCTTGATGCTTTTCTAATCAACTTACACACTTTCAAGCTTCACTATCACATCCATTGTAGCTACAAGCTACTGGTCTCTTGGATTCTCCACTTTGTTTGTTGTGACAATGTTGTTGGAGAAATTGAATTTCATGCCTTCCTCTACTTACCTTGAGAGCATGTAGTTTCAAAAGTGATATCCACCATTGTCATTTACTTTTGCATCTCCATATTTACATAGTAGTATATTGTGTTCTGTGTATTTCTTGGCACCTCCATTTCCATTACACTTTCTTTACCATTTTATACATTGTTGCTATCTAGCTGTTCGTGGAGGTGGAAACACCAAAGCGAGGGACTGACTGAGGCTGTCCTCTAGAAATAGCCCTAATATTTTCCTTGGTCTTGTGTGTGTAGGTACTTCCTAGTTGGAGTTATTTGAAGAATCAAGTTGCATGAAGTTTGATATCACTTTCTTGTCCTTTGTCAATTTAAGCACATCTAGTCAAAGTATTCTTCTTGTTGTACTTCATTCTTGTAATTTCTTTGCATTCTGTCATAGAATAAAATCTCATCAATCAAGCTATTAGTTTCTTTCCTAGTATTTTTATCTGTCTCATAAGTCCTTTGTCCGTATAGATGCAGTGCCCCACTGAGATGCTAGTGCATTGCATTGGAGCCCATGACTTATGTTGTCATCCTTAGGCAGTGAGCTATCTGGGCCACATATTAAACTCTAGGAATCAACTCGTTTGATTCCTTGAAACATTCAAGTTAGTAGAAGGACAATAACAACTAGATGGATCTTCCTTTTTGACCTTAACCTCTTAAATTTTTTGAATCATTTAGCAAGCTTGGGGTAGATCAAGGAAACCTATTGATTAGGACCCTCCCATGACCTAGAGTGTCAAGCAGCTGGTCCCCATCCTCTACAATTACATGTGAAAGGGAGGATTTGAGTGGAGAAATATTGTTACCGAGAGTAATTTAAATGAAAATAAAATGGTGTAATCATTAACTAAGAGAGTAGATTGATAACACTTTGGTACATTTTGACCCATTTTTCGATGAGATGCCAAGTCAAAAATTTGACGTTTCAAATGTCATCAAAATTCTGACGCAATAATAGTGACGAACGACAGTCAAAATTCTGACAAACGCTCATCGAAAAATGGGTCAAAATGTACCAGTGACACATTTTAGAAATAATTAAAATAGTATAGGTAGAAATAATTTGTTTATGACTGAGAATTATACAATTCAAGATTTGTACAGGTAGAGACGGTACTCATTACCTAGGGAGTTCATGTTGCTTGTTGACCGTTGGGCACTAAAATTAATCACAATTCAAGTGAAGCTAAATTGGAGGTATATGAGGTGGGTAGAATATCTAGAAGGTTACTCTTTTATGGAAAATCATAGAGCTAGAACAACCAATAAATTTTTGAGAACAAAGTTAATTTTTTTAGTGAAAGTATAAACAAATAGTGCTCAAATCTAACTAACCATTAGTAAATGTGAACAAACCATCAAATATAACATTTATGGAGAAAAATAAATAAAAATTGTAATAGAATATAATACCATATCTAAATGGAGAAACCATTTATGGAAAAAAAATTCTCCACCAAAGAGGTACTAAGATTGTATTAATCTTGAGAAGAAGATTACATCAATACAGTCTACTCATTATTCTTCAATTGAACAACATTTTGGCTACCTAATAGTTCCTTACCTAGACAATACTATGAAAAATTTATCTCATACACTTAATATAAAGAGATAAATAAATAGGAAACCACCAAATTATTTTTGTAAACTATTGGCTACCAAAACCACAATCCATAAATAAAATTCCACACCCCACTATGCATTAAACATCACTGAAGATAGAAACCAACATATGAAAAGATACTCCACTCTTCTCAATATAACTGCTACTGTTGAATTCTTACCATAACCTCCTTATTAAATTCCATTATAATAATATCCCAAGTATCTCAAAATCTTCATTTGTAGCCCAAATATCTAGCTTCCTTACTAGTTTCTACCTCTTACCCATTTTTTATTTTTTCTATGAGTATTGTATTATAAAAGTTTGGATCACAACTTCTTATATTTGAAGAAGTTTTTGAGGGTTTCAATGATCTATAAATGTATATTCAAAGTATTAAAATGTTTGGATTATCAAGTTTTTTTTTTTGAAATCTAAGTTTTGGATCATCAAGATTTGTTTTTTTGCTGAAATCCAAGTTTTGGATCGAAATTTATGTCCTCTAGAAGGTATTTGGAGAATACAACATTATGCAAAGGATTTTCAATAAATAATACACTAATACCAATACAATTTTATTGAAACCTTGAGTAGGAGGCATGAATTATTGTCCATGATGATTGTAGAACTATTGGGCATAAACTAAATGAAGGATTTATATGGTGTAGATCTAGATTTTATAGATGGATCCTTGAGCTAGAGATAAAGGTCCATATGAGGACCTCTATGCACTTTAGGATTACTTATTCAATGACCATGGCTATATAATTTTCACAATTCAATGAGAGAGAATCTCATTCAAAAGCTATAGATTGGCATAAATGAAGGATATTTTAGTGTAGATAAGATGCAGGCCATGTTAGAAGAAATATACTATTGGCTAATTTGCATAGATATTTAAAAAGGTTTACAAAAATATACAAAACATGTCAAGTTGAAAATAATTTTTTTAGAACATTGGTTTGTATATTTCATTACACACACTAGATAAGTCATGTAAATAATAATCCATGATTTTTTTCCTTTGGATTATTATGTACTCAAAAAGATAATTGTTCTATCTTCATAGTTGTTGACATATTTTTCTTAAAAACCCATTTCATTCCTTGTCAAAAGATGATTGATTATTCCAATATAACTAATTAATTTGTTAAGGATGTATTCAAATTATCATAAAGTATGAATTTACAGAGGGATATTAAATTTCAGTCATTTTGGATGCACATTATGGAAGAATTTGGGCACATAGTTGAGCCACATTTTTGTATACCATCCTCAAAAAAATGATCAAATTGAGGTTTTCAATAGAAGTTTTAACAATATCCTAAAATGTTTTATGAGAGAAAAACTCACAATACAAGACTCTAGTTAGTGTAAACTTAGAGTTTTCATACAACTCAATAAACAAATATTTGAAGGACATTTTTTCAAATGGTGCATTGAACATCTCCAAAGGTTGACGATCAAAGTAAATAAGTGCATTAGTGTAGATGTATTTTTTTTTATGTGAAATAGAAATAGGTTCATTTGCAAGTAAAGAAACAACAAGAAAATAACATGTAGACAAGTATCAGAGGGAAAAGAAAACTCTTAGAAAGAGTTGGTCCTAGCACATCTATGAAAGGAAAGGTTCCCTAATGGAACACATAATTAATTAAATACCAAGAAGATTGATCCTTACAAAATTTTATGCAATTTTTCTAATAATATATAGAATTGAGTACCTAAAGTAATGAATATCTTATTGATATTTAGTGTTTCTAATCAATATTTTTGTACCATCGTAAATTGTCACCCTTGAATTTTTTTTATGTTTGGTCCCCCCTTAAATTATTGGACCTAATTGAATACCTAATTTCCTAAATTATGTATTCTATGGCCCATTTTTAACAATCATCGATGAATTGCAAGCGTTAAACAATTGCATTTATCTAATACCTTGCCCTCGACACTAAATTCCTTAGAAAATAGGTTTAGGACACTCATGCCCTGGGTGTGAGTGTCCTCCTATTTTACCTCCAAATTTAAATATGTTGGTTTTGGTACTTTAATATTTGCAATTAAAGTGTCTAAAGTCAGCCATCGGTATTTAATTTTCAAGAAATTGAATAAATTCCTATAAATACCTAGTTATTGCATTATTTCAAATCTAACGAGAACACTATTGGAAAACTTATTATCAAGAGCATTCAAGAGAAATTCAAGAGTAACATTTCAAATCTTTATTGCAAAAATTCAAGATCCTTAGCATCATGTCAAATCCTATGTGAGTTTATGTGTGTTCATGTTATCATTGTTTTGTGAAGGCTAACACTTTTGTAGGTCTCCAAGCAATCCAAGCAATCCAAGCATTCCAAAAAATCAACCAACCAAGATCCAAGTCCTTGAGGTGATGTGATTGAATTCAATCTTTCAAGGAATCCATTAAAGGGTAGTGAGTTGCAACAATTTGTAATTTCATCATTCCTTTCTATCCATTATCATTTTATCATTGACATTGCCATTGTGGAAGTGGAGATACTTACACAGGGTTTGATTGAGGCAAGCCCCTAAATGGAACAACCCTTCATCTCTTTTTGAATGTGCATTTCAGGCTCAAAGGATATTGAAGGAAGTTTGAAGACAATTTATTCATTGTTGCAATCAAAATCCTATATCTTTTCAACTCACAAAAAATCACCTACAAAATTATTCGATAGTGATCCAACAGATTTATAGGCAGGAATCCGAAGCTCATATCCGACATCAAAGGTTTGTGAAAATAGATCTAGAAAAAATCTACAAGGACACTCACACCCTATGCATCCGTGTCCAAAATTTACTTCAAATTTACAAGATAGGTGCATAGAACTCTGCCTTACTTAGATCTATTGTCTAAATTTTTGTTACAGTTTCCAGTTATTAGAATCTTGCATTTTTAGTCTAGGGCACATATTTGAATAGGGTTATTTGGGATAATTCAATTCCAATCAATTTCCAAGACTTAAAAGGATCAAATCCAGGTCTGATTGACTCACCTGTTATGGTTGAAATTCAATCTAATTGCCTTGTTTATTTGCATCCTAATGGAATCATAGAAAAGGTGGAATTGACCCTAGGTTTTGGACATTAATCTTAAGGGATCCATTTTTGTACATTTCAATTTCTACCATGCACATTATCTTGAAGATAATGAATAGAAGTAGGAAGAGGTGATTAAAAGGTACATAGCCCAAAAAATAGTGAGATGAAATTACATAGATTTTGGACATGCAGATCATGAAGAAGACCTATAAAAAAGTATAATTAGTTAACATCCTTTTTTGGAAGGTAAGGGATTGTAATAAGATTCATGTATTTTTGAAATAAAACTAGATAACTTAGGCAAGACCTAGTTAATCTTCTATAAAATCTTAAATTTGAGCATGGTGATCAACTTTTTATTATTTGGGTTTGTCTACTGTAGGAGCATATAAAGGGTTGTACAATATTACATCACTCAAAAAACATTTTTAATAGACAAGAATTTCATTTCACACATTTTTTATATTTCTTTTATTTGTGTGTATTCTCTTGTTTTCCATGATCTTTATTCTATTCTAATAACTTTTGTGTTGTTGGTTTGGGTGCATTGAATTCTAAAGTTTTGCACGTGAGTTCTTTGATGTAGATAACTATTTATTTATGCACACATCCTTTGAGAGAATAGTTTGACCTTGATCCCACATGCCTTGGGAATTTCCTAATAACTCTATTCCTAGAAAAAAATGGTGTTGTTAGAAAAACATGATAAGTGGTAACCTAGTAATTTTCCTAATTACTAATAATTTTCAATTATTTCATGTCATGTTGTACTAGAAGTTTAAACAGTTACTTTGGAAGGTGAATCGTCTTAGGTATGTCAATGATTTTTCTTATGAAAATTGTATGTGTGAGGAGGTCACACTTTCCCTAAATCTATATAGGTGCACTAGATTGAAGGACAAAATGTTTGAATTGGATACTAGCACAAGTTAGAAGGGAATTGGGTATAGATAGACTATGCATTAAGCAAGCATGTCATGTATACAATGAATTTGAGGAGGAATTTTCTCAACTATAGATTTAAATAGATGATGGTGATCACTAACCATTATTGGATTCACATTGCAAATAGTATTTGCAGATTTATGTTGTCATTTTTTTTGTTAATGAGTAACAATAGATTTTATAAATATACACATATTGTGATAACCATGGTGTTAATTATCTAAAAAATCTTCTTTTATTATTTTTGTTGTGTACTCTATGCATGAGATAACTACTCATTAATTTGACCTATTACCATCAATACATCACTCCCAAGTAGAAAAATCAAGTGAAAAACATAAAATAACATGACCATAACATAAATATATAATATTTAATGGAAAAGACATGTGAAGAGATTAACCAATAAATTTATCAAAATTAGGTGGGTGTGGGTCTACCTCCATGTGAGAAGAGATGTATAATTTGAATGAATTTCTCACATGGGACTATCCTTTAGAATGTATTTTTTTCTAGATGATGATGTATGACCATGGATTCTTTCTTTATGAACAAAAGTAGTGTATACTTGTGCCGATGTGATACATTATTTGAAAGAATTTCCTTAGATGTTGTTAGTTGAGTTATTGTCTCATGTTCATTATGTGTGATAAATTCACACATAAGATCAATGTATGGTTTTCTAGGTATTTAATTAGAAGTATCATCAAAATCATTAGACCCATCATCATTAGTATATAAAAATCCTCATCCAATTCTATTTGATTAGATTCATCATGTGGATGTGCTAAAGATGCATTTGGATGGTCATGGATATACTCAACATGTACTAAAATTTTATCAATAAGACCTTTTTAATTTTATATGATTCATCTATTCATAGTATTCCTATTCATTTGATGGTAATAAAAAAACATAGGGCTTTGAAAATGGTAGGACACCTCTAGATGAATCAATTAAATTAACGAGAGGTAGAGTAATTAGTTTCTTTGTTGTAAAAATTCCTATAACATTACATGTGAAGGATCCTCTAACATGGTGAAATCTCCAAATATATTTGGTTTTATTTGTGAATGATGATGATTTCTATGGTTGACATTAGATCCATCCTCATTGCCATAATTTTTAAAGTTGACTTTAATTGAAACTCATGGGAATGAGGGGAAGTGCTATAAATACTATAATGTAAGAGTTTGTTTTATAATAAGAAAAGCTCACATTTACACACATTAACACAAAACTCAAGTAACAAATGATAATTATTGTAAAGCACCTTGTATTTGAGTATTAAAAATAAAATTTTGATAGCTAAAATTTGAAGATAATTTTTTCAGTAGTTTGAAAACTAATTTACCAACCATATTCAAATATTGGAACATGGTTCTTGAGAATATCATATTATCCTTGTTAACATTTTTTTAACTTGTTAGTCTTCACTTGAGGATCAATGTTGCATTGGATAGTTTCAATAAAATAATTTTCTAAATCTCTAAAAAATGGAACATGAGCTGATTATAAAATAAAATAACTTATTTTTGAAGGAAAATATATAAATTAATCAATCACCTCTATCATCATACATTATAAAATTAGGTGCCATAAATCCCATTGGTGGAGGATAGGTCATTAGGTCATATTTCAAGGGATTATATATCATATCATTAGTGTAATCCTTCTTTGGATAATTTTATAAATCATTTAAAATAATACTCTACTCTTTGTAAATTGCTTATGTTGATGGCCAATTGAAGCGAAATATTGCATAGTGTAGAAGAAGCAATGGGGCTAGAGGTATAATTGTAAATTTTTTCCCTATAGCCTTACATGTATCAATTTCATGTGTAATAGTGGAGTGAGATGTAATAGATTGAGAATTAATTGCTTGACTATAATCCTTACAAAATCTTACTAACAATTGTATGAGATTGGGTTGTATTAGATTATTCTTTTTTATGTTCGTTGAAGCCATGCGTTTGTTCATGTTGATCAATAGAATATGCAAGTGAAATATCATGATAAATGTGTACAACATAGTGCTTAAAGGGTGCATAATGTGAAGACACACTATTTTACATAAAAGACTCATTTTAACCATCTAAAAATGGTGTATCAACATGAACCATAGATAAGTGCATGCATAACATATCCTAAGAAAGGTCCAATAGAGATTAAAAGAATATAATTATTAAATAAGCATGCTCTAGGGACAAGAGTAAAAAACTCTATGCAAGCACATGACAAATCATGAATGATGTATAATAGGCATAACATGAATTAAACCATTATTTTTATCTACCAATAAATGTGTCTCCAAATGAATTATTAATGTACTATCACCATACATATTCTTATAATATGAAGATAATAATGATCTAACACGTGACATTCACATTTTAATTCTCACTAATTGGATCTATTATTGGTGCTCTAAAAGTATGTTGATAAGGATTTGTAAAGGGTACATAAATTGCATAGTAATTAGGTTAATTTCACTTCTAATTATTTATAATCTATCTCATGTCATTATAAACAACTTATAATATTTCACATTCTACCTCACATTTGATCTACCTTATAGTCTCCTAGTTTGGGATTTCTACATATCCATCTCACTTAGTTGAAGTATCTTGGTTTGATATATATTTGTGGATAATTTGACTCACATAAATGCTTGGCATATTTGGGTGACACTTGTAGTATGAACTCTTAGTTTAGTTTTTCTAAAATACTAATCTTTTAGAGAAGTAATCTTAAGAAGTTTATTTTCACATGCAATTTTTTGTGCAAACACATTCAAGTTGTTTATGTTGGGATATGGTGTTGTACACCATTGCATAAAATGCTATATTATATGTTGTAATTAAATATTTTTTTAGCTGTGGTTCAATTAGGAGGTGTGTTTAGCCACACTAGGTAATTATTTTGGAACCACTTGTAATGTTGTATGGTAACATTGGTTTATTATTTTATGTGTGAGAGATAGGATAATAATTTAATATTAGATAAATATTTCATAAAGTGAAAACTTAGTACCCAATATTAAATGAGGGGTCAATGGTTTTGTGTTCACATGGTTTTATCTTACCACTTGGTTGTATTTATGTGAGCTTGTATCTATAAAATAAAACACATGCTTAGTGGTTAAGGTTGGCTGGGTGAGTGGGCTGTCATTATTGAGTCTTTTTGAGGAGTGCATATGTGAAGCATGACATGGGATGTGTAGATTCATGCTTGGAAACATGGAGGATGCATTGGAGAGGCTTGATAGTTCATTAGTATTCATGGTAACGCTGTAAGTGCATGTATTATTTATTTGTTGAATAATAGATGGAGTATGGATGCTTTTGGAGGTAGGGTTTTTCTCTCTTGAGGGTTTTTCTAGGGTATATCTTATGCTATCTTGCAACTTATCTATTTTGATCTATGCATTATGGTTATTCTGTAAGCTTGCATGCATGATTTTCTCTCATGGGGTTATGTAGGAAATGGATTAGGAATGTGGGTATGGTGCATTATTTCCTAACAAGTGGTAGCAAAGTTTTCATTGCTATGAAAGGTGTGAGCTCCTAGGTTTTGTTATAACCCTTGTTTGAATATATTTGGTGTAAAGTTGAATCCATGACTATGTAGGATAGATCTGAGGCATTATAATATATGGAACACATGTGTAGGTGTTGTTTTATAGATTTGGGCTTTTGGGGTTTGAAGATTTGTTGGGTTTATTGATAGGCATTATAATATATGAACACATGGCTTTTATAGATTTGGGTTTTTGGGGTTTGAAGATTTGATTGGGTTTATTGAGATGGCTTGAAAAGATGAAAAGTTTCTTATATTATGCTTTCATATGAGGGTTTTGTAGAGGAAATTTTATGGATGACCTCTTGAGACAAAATGAACCTCACCATTGTATCCAATATGGCTCAGGAATGAAAATGACATAAAATTTTCCATATCCTGGCCACTTGAAAAAATGTAAATTTTTTAAGCCTATACGGGCCGTACAGACTTAAGGCTATCTAATTTAGCCATATGTAGAAAATATTAAAAATAAAATAATAAAAATAATAAATTTGGTGAATTTTTTTTTGAAAAATTATTAATTGAATTAAAAAATATATATTGGGGTGGCAGTTTGTGGACCCCCGTGCCCCTTTGGTATAGATTGTTGGTCCTAGCTGACAACTGTCGACTGCCCCTAGGCTTGCGGGTCGCCATCATTGGCAGGGGCTTAGCTCCCTAGGTAGGGCCCCCAGTCCCTTGGGGGACTGCACCTAGCTTGCAAGGGTTTTAAAATTTAAACAACCATTAAACATCAAAACAAATTTAATATGTTTTGAAATCCAAAATTTTAAGCCAACCATCACCCTAAGCGGTGCCTCTTGATTGGGCCACTAGCACACCACCGAAGGACTACTGCCTTTCCACTGAATAACCACCCGAGTGCCACCCCTAAGCAGCCTTATATGGTAGATTGGAGCAATTTTCTTTTGGAGGGGCATAACTTTTTCCCATGGTGTTAGATTTTCAACTTCTTAAACTCGTTGGAAAGATGGTTTCAAGAAATATGCAATGGTATAGATTTGATTCTATGAATTTTTATTTTTATTGATTTTTGGCACCCAAAAGTTAGATGTTCTCTTGTTCAACATTTTGAGCATAAATTTTTCATACAAAATTAAATTTTCAATTTCGAATAGGCGTTGGAGAGAATATGTAGTGTACTACACAATGGATTAGGTAGTTTTTTAGTTTGTGGTGTAGGAAGAGGATTGCACTTGTTTTATCACTTGTAGGAGCTTGAGATCTGGGGTGTGATTGTGTGAGAATCTAACAAGTCAAGAGGTGAAACCTTGAGGTAGTACATGTTTTATATGATATTTATTATGGTATAACTGATTATCAGTTTAGTGCTTCTTGGTACATGTTTACATGTGATTTTTAGAGTTAGAATTTGATGGTGATAGGTACACATATTGTCTTTGGTTTTGAGAACATGGGTTGACAATTGTAGAGACTTGGAGTCTCATGTGGGTGATAGTTGAGTGCAAGTATAATATTGGCGATGATTATGGTGTCATGGATATGCAAGTACATTTGAGCATTGGCACAACATGATCATGTATGTGGTTATTTGGTGGTAATATAGTTTGCTATTAGGAGGTTGTTCTTATCTCCTTGATGCTTGATTGGTTCCTTGACTATGGTTACTCATTTGTGGACATGTTTGGTGAAACAAATCTGTGGTTGATTTGGTGTTTGAGTGTTGTTTTCCACATGATTATGTTCTTTTATATTTTGATTTGTAGGTTACTAATGTGATGATGAGTTTGCATCCTTCAGTGTTTGGGATCTTTGAGTTATGCAGGTTTTGGATTAGCTACCCATTTGATTGCAGTGGGATGACTTAGACGTGGAATGTCTATTCACGAGATTGATTCAGTGTTGATGTAGAATTTGTTAGTTGGCCTTGTTTATGGTCATTTGTGCATTGGTATGTTGCTTTGGGATGAGAGGATGGATGATTAAGTACTTGATTAGTTGGTTGTTGGGACTTGTAGCATGTGGTTTTTTCACAATGTCATGATAGCTTGGTTATGTATTTTAGCATGAGATCTTTCGATAGATATGACTTGGAAATGTAGGATTGATTCTTGATGTTTTTGGTGGCGGTTGTATCTTCTTGTCTTAGAGATATTGGTTCTACTTCTTCTCTAGAGCTACTGAGATTGCAGCTGAGTGTGTGTGGATCATGGGTGATTTTCATTTACGAGATGGTTATCATGATGCCATGTGTAGCTTGATATCACAGTTTAATGGGAGTTGTTGGCAGTGACATGATTCATCATTGGTGATGGATGATCTTGTTTAGTGTTTATGGATATCTTGGAGGAGATCTTAGATCCTGTTGCTGTAGAAGAGTTCTTTCACATTTACAGGTTCAATGTTAGGATATTATTATCTTCATATGATTGGAGATGTTGATTCTTGGTTTAGAGTGTGTTCGGTATTGTGTCATGATTTACTCTTGATACTAGTTTAGAGGTTTGACATGATACGGGTTCTCTAGAGACCAAGATGTATGCATTTTTGTATGTGATATCCTAGGAGGAGATGGTTAGATCATGATGTCATGTTGGGTTTTTGATTCTACAATTGGAGCTTTGAAATTGATCTTGTTGGTTCTCTTGGTATTGAGTACATTGGTCATTTTCTTGGGAGCTTCATGATTGTGCAGTGTTGCATTTGGAGCTTGGAATGGATTGATTGGTTGGAGGTGCTCATGGATACTTGGAGACTTGGGTGAGGTTGGAGTTCTCTTGTATTTAGAGATATTTTTTGAGACAGTAACCTTTGGAGGTTTCAACAGGAAGACCAAGGAGCTTTCACCAAGATATGGACATGAGTTCATGATGGACCTATAGAGGATATTGTTCTTGGAGTGATTCATGATGAATTGGTTATCCTAGAGGAGCATTATCATTCCCCACTATTGGTCTTCTCAACGGTTCATCATCAAATAGATATTTCCCATCCTATTTTTAGATGTGTTATGTGTTATGCTTTTATCTTTCATATATATGCATCTTGAGCTATGGATCTAGTTAGTTCTGCATGATTCATTTAGAGGGATGGTTAGAATTGTTATCTCCTTGTGCATATGATTTTATGTTATCATCCATTGATGAAGAGTTTAGGAGATGTTCATTGGGTTGATTTCCTAGTTTTTGGAATGGATTCTTTGAGTTTGTTTCTTTTGATTAGAGAGGCTTAAATCCATTTTGGCATTATACATGATTCATATGTTGTACTTGATCTATGAGATTAAGTGGATGGGTGTTGTTGAGGCTTTTCATCTAGGATTGTAAGGAGATCATACTTGAAACAATGTAGAACTTTGAGGTGTTGGTAGGACATGTTATGATTTAGAGGTTTTCTATCTTCATTTTATGGTTCCTTCCTAGAGGTTCATGTTTTTTATGACTTGGGAGTATAGTGGTGACATGTTGTGAGAGAGTATGTGGCTATTTGGGTTGCATGTGTGGATCATTTTATTTATCCTTGTAACTTCATGTTTTTATCATTTATCACACCTTAGTATAGTGTTGATTGGTAGAATTGATATTCTTTGACATTACCCATGAAGTGGGAGTTCTTGGATGTGTATGTTTTTCATTGATAGGTTTGATATAGCCCGAAGCTTGTGATTATAGTTTATGGGTTTCATATATTGGCATGAGTTTACTGATATTATTGATACCTAGGAGGTATGGATGGTTGGATGTATTAACATGTGTTGTGGATGTTATTTCCAATCATGTGGCTTTTTACCTTTGGCAACAACTTGAAGCCTTTGTTATCACTTGGATTTGATACTTGTGTTCTTGGATTGGTGAATTTTCTCCTTGGAATTGTTCCTTTTCTTCCATAGGTGGCATGTTGGAGGATGAGAGGAGTTCTTGCTTGAGATGGTGGTCACTTTGATTTTATTGTAGGTATCTTGATGGAGCACAATAGCATGTTGGAGATTCATGTGATTTCATGTATGGCTATACTAATGTATTTCATTGATTGACCCTTATGTAATATATATAGGGTATGACCACATAAGTGGTTTACAATTTCATGGAGGAAGGAAAATTGCATTTTAGGCGATTGCACTAATTTAGGAGGTTCACTCGAACTTATAGGTTCACGCGAACCAATAAAACCCTTCGATTGAACCATGTGGTTCGATCGAACTACCTAGTTCGCTGGAACCCATGGAAGTCAACATTTTTAATATTAAACAAATGGATTCGAGCGAAAGGGGGTTCACTCGAACCCCTAAATTAGGGATTTTTAAAGAAAATGACTGTCAGTTTTGACAGTCATTTTCATACATGCATGTGAAGTGGTGAACAAAGCACATGTGAAGCGGCGAACTCCTGGGCGAACTGGCGTTCAAATCACCACTTTCAACCTCCACAATGCATCACCTTCCATAGGTTGGTAAATTATGCTTCCCCATTTCGCATACATGGATGCAATTTGTTCATTGAATTGCATTTGCTTGAAAGTTTCTAAACCCTAAATAATAAAACAAATCTAGTTTGTGCGTATCCTTTAATCATGGCATTCCATGAAACCAAATTTTGTTTATCGGCTATCAACTTCGACCATTTTGTTATTCGTTTGCCTTGTCAATTATTCCACATTTGGCTGCACGTCTATACCCTATTCCAAAGCTCCCATTTGGCGTAGGCAAGGCAAAGGTTGTGGAATTTGGATTTATAGCTGCCAATTGCATTTGCTTGAAAGTTTCTAAAGCCTTTTCAACAAACCCATTTCAAGCATATCTTAGAATTGTAGCATTCCATAAGACCCCATTTTGTGAATATCTTGCACTTAGGGCATTCCATGAGAACGCATTTCTTGGTGGCCCTTGAGACATTTCTCCATTTATTATGACTAGAATCATTAAAGTGGAAATCTCTCTCAAGAACAAATTAAGATATTGCCCATAATGCATTAATCAATTGGAAAACTGGTAATAATTTTGTATAGTCTTAGTAATACATGTGTTAAAAATAAAATCATCAAAGTGGTGCATAGTTTAAGTGTTTTCTTACATGCTCTAACTTCATTTAGAGACAATAATATTAAACCCTAGAGAAAATGGGAGAGTTAGAACTACAAAATTTCATGTATATAGATCAAAATGCCTACAAAATTTTATCATGCCAACGAAACAGGGGATTGAATAACTTGAATGAACTCAGACAACACGTAGATTTGGCTATGATGTAGTACTCTCTAGACCCCAAACAAAAACCACCCAAACTACAAGACTTCCCAACACTGCTATTAGGAAGGCTAGTTCTGCCTACAATACGGTGTAGAGTAGACCATTGGTACATACTATAAACTAGTCACTAAACAAAAACACCCAAACCAAAACAAAGTTATCAACATTGTTCTTCTATGCTTCCACATTTTGACCAAAGCATTTCTAGCTGAGCTGTATAACTGTATATATGTGTAGAAATGATAGTGTACATTTTGGTGTTTGTATTCTATTCACCTCACCATTTAGAGTTGGTATCTAAAACATAAGAGATGTTTAAGGATTTTCTTTTAGAAATTTACCAAGTGAGATCATTCTCCTTTGATCAAACTGCTCTTCCAATTTAATTTTTTAAAAAGAATAATTGAAGGCATACCAAATAATCATATAATATGCATAATTAACTTAGATGTTAAAATCATGTTGATCTGATATACTTATATGATTATACAATGTATAAAAGAACTCTCAAACTATATCTTAGATTCTAAATCATCACAATGAAATAAAATTTATCATTTATATATTACTCAAATATATAATCAACATAATTGAAAGTCAAGTCAATAAAATAACATTTAACAAACAAGAAGTTGACTTAAATCTAATTTAAATTTTGAAAGACTAATTTTATTAGAAGACTCCTTTAGAATTGTTGCCATATAGCTAAGGGTCATCCATGTGGGTTGTGATATTATGATCTAGTGAGATATTGTCTAGTCCTAAGATTTCATTTTCAATTTAAAAACAAAGCTAATATTTGAGGCTTCAACCAAGGATAATTAGCATCTCTTGGGATTTGATATAATCTTCTCCATCTTGTTCAACTTCCAAGCAATTTCCTACGCCCATTAGATTCCTTTCAAGAAAAACAAAATGAGAAGACTTTTAATATATTTTGGTGCACGTTTTGGTGGGGGTTATTTTTATATTAAAAAGGTCATATACCTATGTCCCAATGTGAAATCATAGTGTTTGTCTTAGAGTTAGGTTACTTAAATTGTTCTTATATTAATAATTAAATTACTTTCTTGATTTGCTTAAAACCTATAAAATGTTATGCTATCATTGTTTAAGGATTTTGAATGGTTATTGGTTTTGGAGTCTTAGTTTTAAATAAATATTGATTAGATTTAGTATCATATTTAGAAGTTGTATTTTCTTATTATATATTTTTTAACATATATAAAATGTATGGTTGGATTAGTGAGATGTTTATAACAAGTATACAATATGAAGTCAAGTTATTAGATTGATTCTTAATAAATTAGGAATAATGATTAAATTTATAGTTTTATACAATCTATAAGTATAAATAGTTTGATGGTAGAAACTTTATACATATAAAAATATGATAAATGTGTGATTATTTTGCTTTCCAATCTATAAATTTTTGATGTGCTTGGCTATATAATTGAGATGATTCACTCATAACAATGATAAAAATTTAGTAGTGCAAAGAAATATTTCTGAGACATTGCTACCATTCTACATAACTCTCATGGAAATAAGAATATTATTTTATTTTAACTAAATATTGTGTGTACTCTATCTTGAATTACTAATTAATTTTGAATTATATACTTATATAAAATAAAAATCCTCTGTAACATAGAATAGATAGGTTAATTAATGAAATAAAATATGTTTTTATATTAAGAAAAATTTACAAATATGGAACTCATATGAGAAATTGACTAAGACAACTCTGTGTGAGAATTAAGATGAGAATAATATATACCTTCTTTCAAGAATTAACATTAGATTAATACTTAGCTCATATTGTATAATCACACTAGAAACCAACAATGGAAGATTGAGAGTCTCAACTAAGAATTCCACCTTATAAATCACATTCATACTAGAAGCCAACTAAAGACCAAATTTCATAAATAGAGTTCATGTGTTATATATCATGCCTTTGAGGGGTCCACAAGTACCATGAGCCTTTTGAAATCCTTCTCCATCTAAATGCATCCATTCCAAGACCATTGGGAGGTGGGTATCCCAAGTTCCTTAATTTCTTGTAGGAATTTAATCAAGAGTAGGACATTGTGACTTTGGCATGTAAGATAAGGTAAACCCATAAAATTCATGAAATGGAATATTTGGAATAGGTGTGTAGACCATTTGTAACTAAATTCAAGCATCAAATTAATGGAAAAAAATAAATATTAAGAACTAAAAGAAGGATCCAAACCATAAAGGAAAATAAAATATTAACTTAAAACCTCAATGTCAAAACAAGAGTTGAGATAAAATTAGACAAAATGTTAGTAGGAGGAATGATCAAAAAATTTGAAGATACCCATGGTAGATGAGACCAAACAAAGAAATCACATTTTCTTCATCTATGATACCTAATATTCCATACAAATGATCTTATTGGGTGAAATATGGGTTTTCAATATAATGTGACAAGAATATCACCTTAGTACTTTTTGACATCTTTATTCTTGTCATAAGTCACAATTTCACAAAATCACAAAATTTCTCAAAAAGTTGATAATTTAGGTAATTGATAGTTGATTTGAGATGTGACCTCATTATATTCACTAAAACTTAAATTATGCGATCAATTGAATCATTCAATTAGGTGAAAGTGAAGGGTATTAATGTTTATTCAATTTTCAAATTTTAAAAGTTTAGTATTTTGATTAATCATTAAGTCAATTTATATTGGTGGAAGATTTGAGGTAATAGAAAAAATATGTACAAAGATTAAATCTTCATTTTCTCCTATTCTTTCATTATTTCTTTCTTTTTGTACTAGGGTTAAATTTTCATCTAGGTTTATTGTGTACTTATGAGAAACCTTTATTCCTTAGTATCATGTTCTTGTATTCTATGGTTTTCATGATAAATATTATGTGCATGTCCCTTCCTCCTATCAAATTTTCTTTATGGATATGAGGAAGTTTATTTCTAATTTTTTGGTTTCCTCCTTATCAAAATATTGCTTCAATAATTTATAAATTATATTTACAAGCTTATCATCTCTCTCATTTTCTTCTCTTATTTGTACCTCATTCTCTATAATCTATCTTTGTTTATTTGATAATTCTTTTACTACTTGTGCCTAAGACTTGGCTTGTCAATTTTATCTTCTATCTAATTGTATTTTTCCTCCATGTTTTTATTGTATGATAGATCTCTTTAATTTATAGTGAATATCTTCCTTCTAGAATATTTAATTTAATTTCCTCTACTATTTTAAGTGGTCAAGATCTTATTTTATCATGATTAACTCATAGAGCCCATTTTCCACAATATTTTGCAAGTTATTTACTTTCTCATTAATTATTTTAATCTCTTAATAGTTTCTAGTTGGATTTTTTAATTTCATTCATCTTTTATTCCTCAATTTATCCCTTTGATTTTATATCTTCAAGCCTCTTTTTTATAACCATTAGTTCATTTATACATAGTCTTGGTGGCCAAAATAATGGTGTTGACATGGGGCTATAAAGTTTTTGCTTTCTTGGATTTCTTCCTCACTTTATCCTTTGTTTTCTTAGAATGTTTCATCCTTATTATTATTGATATATTATTTACCATCCATCCTTATTTTCCATTACTTTTGTCCTCCAAAGCCAATCCAAGATTCTTGTATGCATTCTCACTCTCTTGTTAGATTCAAAGGGTGACTGGGAGATTTTTTTCCATTTTTCTTTACCTTTGCTTCATCTTGAAGAAATGTACTCAAATTTTCCTTTCCCTTTTATTTTCCATGTGTTTTTTCCCCTACCTATGTTTTTTTCATTTTGGTAGTGGCTATGAGGTTTTATGAGCTATTCTTAGTAAAATAGCTACTTTTTTATTCATCGTTTTCTTAAATTTCTAATTTTTTCCTATGCCTTAAAAATCATTTGATATTTTTCTTACATTCATATAACTATAACTAATACACTTTCACCTTCTTTTGATGAGAATTTATTTCAATCCACTATTGACATTCCTTTTATAATTATATCATCCTTCAAACACTTTCCCTCATAAATTTTTATGTTAAATTATTTCATAAATAATTTCTTAATCTACACCATTATTTAACATATAATTTCTAATTATTAAATCATTCATGCTATAAATCCCTTGATTTGAAAAGAAACGTGTTGTCTTGTTTCCTTCATGGTAGCAACACACTTAAAGAATAATTTTGGTGAATCAAGGATTTCCCATGCCTCATATAGTATGATGTTTTTCTTCTAATTGATCAATTATCATTTCATGATGCTAAATATAGTTTCCATTGAATATCCTTCAATAATGACTAAATTGATTTTACATTACCACCAATGTTAAGTAATGATGCTTTCCCTTTATTACTATTTCTAGGAAATAAATCTTAGATGCAACCTTTATCAAGATTTTTTAAGTCTTCAATGGCATATATTGTACTAGAGTGCCCTAGGTTTCCCCTCAAAGAACCATCAAAATTAAACTTTCACCTGGTTTCTTATGGAGGAATCCATCTAATATGATCTCTAGAAGGGTGATATTTGAACCTAAGAATTATAAATTGATAAATATATTAAATCAAATAAGTAAAATGTTTAGAAAATTAAATAAAATAGTGAAAATGTTTTGATTATGAAAAACTATGATTGATGTTGAATGTTTTTTTGTTAATGGTATGAAAATATTATTGATGATTAGATGAATTATTTGAACTACTGAATGCTCTATTTGTCATCCCAAGTAGCATTCAAATTGCTAGTGATATTATCTTGCATATACAAATCTAATCTAAGATGCATATTTTATATGTTTGCAACCTATAGGTTCAATATATATGTATCATGTGCACAATTGTAAATTTATTTAGAACTATTTTAGATTATGTTTTGTGTTCAATCTAGTAATTTGAATGTTTTGATTATTAAAACTATGTTAGATGTTGAATGTTTTTTTGTTAATGGTATGAAAATATTATTGATGATTAGATGAATTATTTGAACTAGTGAATGCTCTATTTGTCATCCCAAGTAGCATTCAAATTACTAGTGATATTATCTTGCATATACAAATCTAATTTAAGATGCATATTTTATATGTTTGCAACCTATAGGTTCAATATATATATTATGTGCACACTTGTAAATTTATTTAGAATTGTTTTAGATTTCTATTCCCTAGATCTAGATATATTATTTTCCAAGGTCTCATTGCTCTTTTAGGTGTACATACATATAACATGGAAAATGCATCTATTCCACCTCCAGAAACATTGTTTACAAATACTACTAATGAGATTAGGAGATTGAGAGACTCATTAGCAGATGGTACAAACACAGGGATATATTCAAAAGTTTGCATGTCAATATTGTACAAAGCCTGGAAAACCTAAGAGATGAACTTGGACATACTAGTGCATATTCCCCTAATAGAGTAGCTGCTATTCTTTCCCACATGCGGGAATAAGTACATGGTGAGGTTCCCTATAAACAAATACATGATGTTGTGACCAAAGAAATGATTAAAAACACTTGTTTTCCATTATATCAAAATCAACTTAAGGTGAGGGGATACTAGGTCACCAAATGTGTGGATCGTGCTATGGCCCCATTGATCTACCCGCGATTTCTCATAATACATGGTCAATATCCAAACAGTGACTTGATTCCATTATATTTTGTTCAGCAGTTGTATGCTGGAGTCCATTTGGGCCTCAAAGTCAACTACCTGGACATTCCACCATATGCTGGTCTCCTGCTCTCACCCCAGCTCTGGCCCCCTTAGTAGATCAGGTTGTTGTTGCTTCCCAAAAGGAAGCAATTGATAGTGTAGGTGACATTGCAGCTACCACCACTAGGATATCTACTGGTTGCGTAGGTCAGTATTTGATGTCTAGATGTTCATGATCACACCATTTGTAGCACATCATAGCATAATGGATCCTTTTATAGCGGTGGGCATCCCTACACCCACACAGCTTGACAAACTTACATGAGATATGGCATGTAGGACTCTGCATTGTTTGGCTGAGGACCTCTTGGAGGCATATGCCTTCATCGCATCAGACTATGAGATCAATATAGAGTAGGTAAGAGATCATTTGGCACATGGAGTTCATTCACATCCAGGATCCCATCACTCTCAATAGCACTAGTGCACATTAAGATCCACCTACAGATCATTCAACTGTTGCACAAACTATGGACCTTTTATTGAGATGTTGACCAGTTTCGGTTTTTCATCGCTGATGCCATCTCACCTGCATAGTCCCCTTCACTCATCATTTATGACATGACATCCAACAGATCAAATGGATGTAGATGTTGACTCATTGCTTGACCATTTGGTTGATATGGTGGAGATGACCGTTGTAGAGGACTTAGATCGTCTGATATCAGATGATGTGCATGTATGTGTGCATGTGCATGTTTCAATTCTTTTTTTAATTATTTTAAATTTTAGTTTTAACTAGATATTCATGTACTGATATATATGTATATATATTGTAGGTGGACATACCTCATGTTACTCCTAGCCTTTGTCTAGATTGTGTACATCGACGTGACTCTATGAATGATTCTGCTAGTGGACATGTGAGTTTTAAATTTTTATATATACACATGTATATGTACATGCATATGTATGCATAGATCTAGATAGATATTTAAAAATACAAGTACATTCTTAAATAACTTTCATAAATTTTATTTAATATATTATATGTATTTAAAACATCGTGTACACAATTTTATTTGCAGGGCTCAACACATCCATCAGAGCAGGGTTCTCATTCAGATGGTCATTCGACTAGGAGTCAACATTCATATTAGGCCCTGCACTATATTTATGATCTTTACTACATGTATTTTCTTATATGATGATCTCTAGTATTTGACATTTGATGATATCTAACATACATTTTCTTATATGATATACATACATTTGCTTATTTGATGATCTCTAACTTACATTTGCTTATATGATATACATTTGATCTCTAACATACATTTGCTTATTTGATGACCTCTTTTCTTATAACATGTTTATGCTTATACATTGAATCTATCTACATGTATGTATGTGTTTTCTTATGTGTAAATGTTTATATGATATACATACATTTGCTTATATTCAATATATACATACATTTTCTTATTTGATGATCTCTAACTAACATTTTCTTATATGATATACATTTGATCTCTAGTAGAATTTTAGGAGAAGAATATTTCATTTTAGCCAAAAATCAATAATGCACATTGAAATAAGTTTTGTTGACATTGAATCCACAAACAAAGACCATCAAAATGGTCCCAAATGTTATTATAGAATCCCCTAGAGTTGTTAAACTTTATGTTATTTCATTTGATCACAACATCCCATTTGATCCTATATTCCCAAAGATAAGGAAATGAATGCCACTTTATAATTAAGTTCATTCTTGTTGATCACAATAAATATTTTACACACACACCCCTTGAATTTTATAGTAAGCAGTAAAAAATTATAAAATAAATGACTCCCTTGAGCAAGTAAACTAATGATACTTTATAAATGATTGTATTTACAAGCCTATTTATTAATGCACATGTTATTCTAGTTTTAAAATTTGATTAAAATGATGAAATTAAAAACTTGATACAAAATAAGAACAAATAAAATGCATCACTTTGTGGTACACAAAACTTCTATTTTTTAAAAATGACTTAAGCAACATGAACCATTGAGGACTAGAGAAAAAAACATAATTTTAGAAGGAACCATAAGATGGAAAACATTGGACATTAATGGGATGAAAGATAAGTGATGCAAGTGGAAAAATTAAAAAAATATGAAGACCTTTTTCCTAGAACATTTACTAACCTAAAAGGTATAAAAGACATACCTTTTATAATTATATCATCCTTCAAACACTTTCCCTCTTTATAAAATTTTATGCTAAATTATTTCTTAAATAATCTCTTAATCTACACCATTATTTAACATGATTGGGCTTTCCTACAACCATATAAAATTATACATTTTTAAAGAAAATGAATGCATAATTTGCTAGTTTCAACTTAGGATAGGGAAATTTTATTCTTTGAAACATTAAGAAAACTCAATTCAAATTATACCTCTATGTGCTCAAATAATTGTTCTACCCTCTCTACATCTCCTACAAATGAAAATTATATCTCAACTATTGATTTAGAACCATCAAGGTGTGTTTGGTAAACTAGAATGACCATGGAAATTTTCCTCTACTATATATTGGGTTGTTCCTTTACTCTGCAATGAGCATAACTTATCTAAGAGACACTTTATTAAGCACTATGTTATCTCATTGGTTGAGATAATCTTGCACCTTTGGTATCAAGCTTGAGGAATCTTACATTTATATCCATGCTTATGGTTTTCTTTGGGAAAATATTATCTTTTTGACAAGGAACAAAATTCTAAAATTTCTCTATGTTGCATACCTATACATTAAATAACAACAAACTCCACAATGAAATAACTTGTTTGATTACCACTTGATTCATTTAAACTAGGATAGTTATTCCATACACTAGAATGCATTTTAATTTTAATTTTTTTCCCATATGCATATAAATACAAGCTTATTTTTCATTATTCCATATCAAATTGCAAGATTAATTCACATTTATATCACTTGGAGCACAAATTTTGGAGAAGAGATTTTTGCACATTTATCAAGGAGGACAAATATTGGAGAAGACAACTTTTTATTTTACCAATCAAGGAAAATTTTGGAGGAGAATTTACCTAAGTTGGTAGAGGATTTGTTTTGAGTCATCTTTAACTTAAAGAAGAAAATGGGACAAGAAAGAAAAAGAAAAAATGCGTCTCAATGAAAATTGTCAAAAGAAGAAGAACAAAAGAGGCGTGAACAAAACTTGGAAAATTATCATAGAAAGAAACAAGGTACATGCTTGTTTCTTCTCTCTCTCAATCAAGTGTGTGTTTAGGAATTTTATTAACACCTCAATTTGTTTTCCTCATAAATCTATTTCCAATTATGAAAACCATGTTAGATTTAACTTGGAAACTTTAATACTAAAAAATAGTCATCTTGCATAGACATTACCTAAATTCCTTATCATCTATTTCCAATTGCTTTTGTTCCATGGAATTCTTAAGTTCAAGAATATTTGATTTTATTTGTTTCAAATCCACTTAAATAACTCATAGTCTCTCACTTTCTTTGCAAGTGAATGTAAATTCAAACAAAAACCATGAAATTCTCAAGCTGAAGTCCAGCCAAATCTAGATATTGGATCAAACAATTTTCTGAAGAACACATGGACCTTGAAGTTAGGGAGGAGACCCAAGTTCAAACAATGCATGTTGGAGAGGGGTCAGGATCACTTCCTTCTACTAGTATGGATGGGCATATAAAACTAGATGAAACTTCTCTCACTTATAGCATCATGTATTATCACTTTTTTTGCTTGCATACATAAACTCCACTTATATAGCATCATCTCTCAATTTCTTTGAAAAATATTTTGTGACATGTAGAAATGGCTCCACAAGCAAGAAGTTCTCATGCTAAAGTTGAGCCAAATCTAAATATTGGATCAAACGAATCCGCTGAAGAACACATGGACCTTGAAGATAGGGAGGAGGCCCAAGTTCAAAAAATGCTTGTTGGAGAGGGGTTAGGATCACTTCCTTCTACTAGTATGGATGAGCATATAAAACTAGCTGAAAAGGTGAGGAAACAAATTTCTTATAGAAATTTAGATCATTTACTTGAAATGGATATGGAGAAATTGAAATGTTATTCCGACCAACCTGCAAATAAGAGTAAGAGGTCAATGACTAAATCTATAAATGGAATAATCAATGATCATTTCAATCATCTTGAAACGCTTGAAAAACCCCAATTGTTATCATGTTTAATTCTTCATAATGAGCTGAAAGAGTCATTACAATTGTTGGGTGTACATTCGGCATCAAATAAGAAGAAACACATGGAATTACAAAAATATATTGTTCAAAATGTTAAAAAGGGTTTAGATTCCATTGGGAAAGGATCTCGATCAATGGATAAGGCCACTACAAGAAGGGTGATGTTGACATATATTATAAATCAAGATATAGCAAGAAAAAGAAAAATGTCTACACTTTCGGCTGAAATTGGTTATAGTAGAACCACACTAATAAAATATGAGAAAAAGAGAAAGGTTTTGGATGAGAGTTTAGAAGGCAACTGGGCAATTATGTGTAGAGCTCCTTGTTCTGACATGATTGAAGATGTTGTTAGGAACTTGATCTCAAGTTTTTGGCATGATCAGACTAGTCCATCATCAAATACTAGAGATGTTATAAGACACAGAATTGGGCCTAGTATTTATGAAAATCATATTAAACATTGGCTAGACATAACACAACTTGTGATGTATATGAACTTTTGTAATATATATCCTCATATAAAGATTGTGAAAACAATGTTTGAAAGGTTAAAGCCATATTATGTGAAGATAAAAATGTTTTTTGAAACTTGTTGTTGTCGTTATCATATTGAATTGATCTCTACTATCAAGTGTTTCAAAAGATGAGAGAAGAAAGTTATGGTTTTCAAAATGCACCTCCTAAACAAGTAAGTTTGCTCATAAAGGAGCCTATGTTATGTGATCATGAAAATGGACCTCAAATAAATTGCATAAAAGGAATTTGTGAAACATGTGGAAATTTGGCTAAATTTCCTTCAAGAAATGAAGATACTGACCTAACAAAGACAGTAAATTGCAAGAGGTACAAGTATGTAAAGTTTCAATCAAATTTTGGGAAAGAATCCACAAGCTTAAACTATGTAGAAGAGGAGATTCCTATTGGAAAATTTATGGAAGATTTTCAAAAATTGATACAACCATACATACAACATTCCTTTTTTGCTAAGTGGCAAGCACAACAATTTCAAACATTGAGAGATACTTTCCCACTTGGAATAGTTCGATCAATAGTTGACTTTGTAGAAAATTACTCTTTTGTACATCAAAAGGAGATTCAATCAGAATATTACTTTTCAAAGCAGATCACTATTATGGTTCATGTGTGTTATCGACATGCACAATCAGAATTGGATGGTGTTGAGAGTATAGATGAACAATGAGCCATTAAGAAAGAATATCACTTTTATATTAGTGAATATAAAGAGCATGACACACTTTTTGTACAACATTGCTTTACAATTTTTTTTGAGAATTTGGGAAGTAGGGGTGTAAAATTTGAAAAGCATTTTGTATGGTCAGATGGATGTGCGACATAGTTCAAATCTTCACGACCATTCTATGCACTTTCTAGATATCATAGAATCTACAAAATACCACATGTTTGGAGTTTTTTTGAGAGTGGGCATGGAAAGGGTGAGCATGATGGAGTAGGAGCTTGCATCAAACGTGCTTTAAGAAAGAATCAAATGAGTTATTCATAAGATTGTATAGACAATGCACATGATGTTGTTGAATGGTGTAAGAAACATTTTGCATCAAATGTGGTCGACACATCTTCAAGAACAAACTGACACATTCCACATAGAGTGTTTTGGGAGATATCAGGTATGTATAAATTACATTTTCAAAAATTTGAATTTATACATGTTTATATATATACATGTTTGTTCACATAAGTTTGTTGTTGTACATGTATCTAGGTGTGGACAGAAGATCAATGCATGGATGCAAGAGGGTAGATAAAAGAAGATATTTGCATTGTGTTATGATTTCAGATAGTTGCCCTGGATGGACATTATGCATAAGGGATTACTCTTGTTTTTGCACTGAGTGCATTGCGGGAAACTTTGATCATGCATGCAACAACCAAGAACTTGGATATGTTGGTAAATGGGATATAGTGCCACTAGTTGTTTCAAAAACATACGATGAAAATGAGGAAGAAAGATTTGAAGACATTCCTTTGATTTCAATTGATTATGACCATATTTCAGGATTGGCTAGAAAAGGTACATGTGTAAGTTTTCAATAATTTAAATATTATAGTTAATGATCTTTAAAGTCTAGAGACATTTCTAATTTTTTTAGAAATTTTTTGTGTAAATTTGGTGTACATGAGATGTTTTTGTAGTCATAGCAGAGCCTAGAAACATATAAGGTGTTAGCTACTATTTATTGCACAATCAGAATTGGATGGTGTTGAGAGTACAAATGAACAATGAGCCATTAAGAAAGAATATCACTTTTATATTAGTGATTATAAAGAGCATGACATGCTTTTTGTACAACATTGCTTTACAATTTTTTTTGAGAATTTGGGAAGCAGGGGTGTAAAATTTGAAAAGCATTTTGTATGGTCAGATGGATGTGTGACACAGTTCAAATATTCACGACCATTCTATGCACTTTCTAGATATCATAAAATCTATAAAATACCACATGTTTGGAGTTTTTTTGAGAGTGGGCATGGAAAGGGTGAGCATGATGGAGCATGATCTTGCATCAAATGTGCTTTGAGAAAGCATCAAATGAGTTATTCATAAGATCATATAGACAATGCACATGATGTTGTTGAATGGTGTAAGAAATATTTTGCATCAAATGTGGTCGACACATCTTCAAGAACAAACCGACACATTCCACATAGAGTGTTTTGGGAGATATCGGGTATGTATAAATTATATTTTCAAAAATTTGAATTTATACATGTTTATATATATACATGTTTGTTCACATAAGTTTGTTGTTGTACATGTATCTAGGTGTGGACAGAAGATCAATGCATGGATGCAAGAGGGTAGATAAAAGAAGATATTTGCATTGTGTTATGATTTCAGATAATTTCCCTGGATGGACATTATACATAAGGGATTACTCTTGTTTTTGCATTGAATGCATTGCGGGAAACTTTGATCATGCATGCAACAACCAAGAACTTGGATATGTTGGTAAACGAGATACAATGCCACTAGTTGTTTCAAAAACATACGATGAAAATGAGGAAGAAAGATTTGAAGACATTCCTTTGATTTCAATTGATTATGACCATATTTCAGGATTGGTTAGAAAAGGTACATGTGTAAGTTCTCAATAATTTAAATATTATATATATAGTTAATGATCTTTAAAGTCTAGAAACTTTTCTAAATTTTTTAGAATTTTTTTGTGTAAATTTGGTGTACATGAGATGTTTTTGTAGTCATAGCAGAGCCTAGAAACATATAAGGTGTTAGCTATTATTTATTGTGTTGCATAGAAGAGAGGAATAAGCTAACACAACCTGAAACAAGTGATGGAATGTTATTTCCCACAAGTGAGTTTGAACTTAAAATTATATATATATATACAATGTGTTCACATGTGCACATTACATTAAAAACATTAAATATATATTGTACAAACCTTGAGCATGAAAATTTTGTACACATTCACATGTCTTACCTTAGGTTCATGTTTACCATGTAGGTTCTGTTGTAGTGCAAGGGATATATCTAAAACAAGTCAAAGTTGTTCAACATGGGATTCATTTTGTTGACTATCAACTTGATAACAAGGTATATCAATATAGTCACCTAATAATTACTACCACCCTAAATCTTCATGCAATTCCACATGCACATGGCCGAAAAAAATGGGGACAAGATAGTGATGATCATCAAAAATTTTTACATGTTATTGAAGAGTGGGCTGAACCAGAATGTTTGAGTTAGAAATTATATCCATGATTTTCAAGTTCACTTGTACATGTATACATGTTCAAGTGAGAACTTATAGTAACTTGTACATAGTTGTAAATCATTTTGTGTAAATTCCAATTATATGTATATATTTGATCCATGGAATTCTTAAGTTCAAGAATCTTTGATTTCATTTGAAAGTTCAAAGTTACACTTACAACATCATCTCTCACTTTTTTTGCTTGCGTGTAAACCATATATATGCTTTCAATACTTGTTTGAAACCTAGTGAAGTTTTTTAAAATCATTTTGCCTAAATTACAATTATATACAACTTATATTTGTTCCATTGAATTCTTAAGTTCAAGAATATTATATACAATTATATACAACTTATATTTGTTCCATGGGAAATTATGTGTTTTGGATGTGTTGCAAATTCTAGTTGCATGTGGTGTAATTAAACAATTAATAATAAGTGTTAAATGATGGAATGAAATAAATTTAGACATATCTAGATTTTTTCTTTAAGGGAATTAAGTATTATCTAATTATAAAATTTTTGCACACAGATTTAAAACATAAATCAATGCAAATAAAAAATAAAGTTGCCATCAATTTAATTGACAAAAAATACTGCAAATGGAAATAGAATGTTCCCATCCAGTTGCCAAATCAATATTTATATGACTTCTATGTGAAAAGTGAGATTTTGGAGGCTTTTACCTAATATTTAAAGGATTTTACCATTAAAATACAACTGGTTTACCATTAAATGACAACTGAAACTTGTTTTCCAATGATTCAATAGTGGTTTGTAGGCATCAGACTTATTTCAGTCTCAAATCTCACGATATATGTAGCCTATCGACTAATAGAGAGAAAAAATCAAAAGATAGAGAATAAGAGAAGGATAAAAATTAAGATAGATAGATATCGAGAGAGAGAGAGAGAGAGAGAGAGAGAGATTGAAAGAGAAAATAGACAAAGAATAATCGAAGAGATATAGAACTTGACCTTTAGAATGAGAACCTGAACTCGACTTCGATGACCTTAATTCATCTTTGATGGACCTTTACTTTCCATCTTTCGACTCTTTCTTGTCTTCCATTCTTTCTTTGAGTCTTTATTTTCTTTATCTTTTCGATCTTTCCTTTCCTTTATCCTGACCGACCTGAACGAACTTGAACTTCGCATTTACGATTCTCTTCTTTCTTTCCTTTCCTTCCGATTTCTTCTTTCTTCCTTATCTTTTGAGATTGACCGAGACATCGATCTTTCTTCATCTCCCTTTCTTTGTCTTTCCTTCATTCTCTTATTCTTTCTTTGCTTTCCGATCTTTTCCCTTCTCTTAATCCTATCTTTTCCTCTCTCTTTATCTTTTGTCTTTCTATTCTCTGTATATATCTTGTCCTCCTCCCTCCTGCCCTCTTGTATTCCATCTTCTATTCAACCTCTCTTCTTTCTTCTTCCTACACTTAGTCTCTCTTTTCTCTTCCCATATATCTCTATTTCCCCCTTCTTCTCCCTTTTCTATCTTTTCCCTATTTTCCTTCACCATCTATATTTACCTATCTCATTTCTCTTTGTTTGTCTATCTCTTTGTATCTCTCTCCATATTCTGATATTTTACTTGCTAGTTTTTTCTCATCCCCATCGTTCACAACATGTCATTCATTAATTAGTTATCAAAAATCTAAAATGATATTTACGACTATGTCAGTTTGTTTCTTGATGACTTTTCTCAATCAATTGCATATTTAATTATATTTATTATCAAGCACTACCTCATTATTGATGAGGGAAAATATTTTGAAAAATATTATGTTTAAACTAAGCATTTTATATTAAATATTTTCTTTTTATAAATTATAATATATTATTATTTTTATTTTAAATTTTGTTTATTTATAATTTTATATTTATTTACACAATATTTTTGTAATGCATTTAATTCAAAAGTATATTGATATTATAATATTTATTGTAATTATTTATAATATATAAGTATATAGTATATTATTTATAATTATTAATAATATATATGATTTATATATTATTAATAACTATTATATAGATATATTTTATATTATAGAGATCAAAAAGTATATAATTAATATTACATATTATAAAATAAAACTATTGCAAACATGGCAAAAAAATAAAAATAAAATGGATTCATGGCAGGGGGTTTGAGCAGACATCGGTTAAGAGTCCGCTTGAACCAGCCCGCCAATCTTTTTTTTATAATATTTTGAATAGGTTCGATTGAACTAGTGTTAGATCAAACCTATATTTGCTTGAACGATTTTTTGAGGTTCGTGCGAACACTAGTTTGGTCGAACCACCCTTTCCCCCCTTCTCCCCCTCAGGCACCAAAAAAGTCCAAAATTTTGCGCTGTAAGCTCAAGTTGAGGATGAAAATGGAGGAGACTTCACAAACCCAACTAGATGATGGTAGTCCTTAGAACGAGCTATCCAATGAATATATAATTTAATATGTTTTGGTTTTATTATGTATTTTTTTTAGTTTTATTAAACATAGGTTTTTCATCTAAAATCAAGTCTGTTCTGCACATGTGGAAAAATAGAAGATTATCAAAACAAATTTGAAAAATATGAGTGCACCAAATATTGAAGTCCTTGATCCAACAAAAAAAATTGAATTTCGATACATACAAAAAAATTTACGCGTTATACGGTCCGCTTATGTCTGAATTGTAATTGGTTTGATTTCGAAACTTGATTAAGGAAAAAAATTCAATAAAACACTATCTAACCAATTGTAAGCACTAGATATTGTAGTTACAAATCTAAATTCAAAAAAATTAGAACTTTATCCTTCATGGAAAAAAAATTATGCGTTATACGGTGAGCGTCACTCCTTAAAAATGCCATTTTCTGAAAAAAACTAGTTTTCGAAGGAGATGGAAAAAGAAGTGCAATCTGATTCCAAAAAAATTGAAAAAAATATATTTAGAATCTACAGACAAAATTTCATAAATCACTAGTTTGCATCATCTTCAAATTCCTCACGATTTAGCCGCTATAGGTGCCCGAAAGTGAAGATTTAGTTAGAAAAATTTATTTCAGTGTCCAGTTTGGCCAAAAATTATAAACTAGTATTGTGGGATCACCCTACAACAATTGGGAGAATGTTGGGATATGGTGTTGTACACCATTGCATAAAATTTTATATTATAATATTGTAATTAAATAATTATTTAGTTGTGGTGCTCCTAGAAGTTGTGTTTAACCACACTAGGTAATTATTTTGGGACCACTTGTAATGTTGAATTGTAATATTGGTTTACTATTTTATGTGTAGGAGGCATATGATAATAATTTAATATTGGGAAAATATTTAATGAAGTGAAAAATAAGTACCCAATATTAAATGAGGGGTCAATGGTTTTGTGTTCACATGGTTTTGTGGCACATGGTTTTATCTTACCAGTTGGTTGTTTTTTGTGAGCTTGTATCTATAAAGAAAACACATATTTAATGGTTAAGGTTGGTTGGGTGAGTGGGATATCATTATTGAGTCTTTCTAAGGAGTGCATAAGTGGAGCATGGCATGGGATGCGGGTGATCCCACAAAGCTAGTTTACGATTTCTGGGAGATTATGTTTTTTGCTAAAATCACACATTTTTAGAAAATATAATGATTTAAGCCTTAAAAAGTGCCATTTGAAGCATTCCAATTAAAGAGGGCTTGATCAAACTAACTTAGGTCAAACCCCCTTGGATAGAACCCCGCTAGTTTTAAGTCATACCAATAACAGAGTCTCCTTTACACCTATCAAAATTCTAATTAAAAACCACTTTTGATTTACCTTTTGGGCCTATCAAATGAATTAATTTAAAATTTATTTTTTGTAAGTATGTAGTCCTTATTATAAGCGTCCCAAAAAGTATAATAATTTTAAATAAATTTAATTTTATTAAATTATATTTATTTTTTATTTCTTGTGAATGTAGGTTTTTCACCGAAAATCAAGTTCTCTGTTCTACACATGTGGAAAAATAGAAGATTATCAATTTTTTTTTGAAAAATATGAGTGCACCACATATTGAAGTCCTTGATCCAACAATTTTTTTTTGAATTTTGATACATACAAAAAAAGTTATGTGAACATTATACAGTCTGCCTATGTCTAAATTGTAATTGGTTTGATTTCAAAACTTGATTAAGGAAAACATATTCAATAAAAAACTATGAAACCAATTGGAAGCACTAGATATCGTAGTTAAAAATATAAATTCGAAAAAATTATAATTTTATCCTTCATGGAAAAAAAGTATGTGTTATACGATGAGCGTCACTCCTTGAAAATGGTGTTTACTGAAAAAAACTAGTTTTCGAAGGAGATGGAAAAATAGGTGCAATATGATTCCAAAATTTTTGAAAAAAATATATTTAGAATCTACAGAAAAAATGTCACAAATCACTAGTTTGCATCATCTTCAAATTCCTCACGGTTTAGCCGCTATAGGTGCCCGAAAGTGAAGATTTAGTTAGAAAAAATCAGTTTAGTGTCCAGTTTGGCCAAAAATTGTAAACCAGTATTGTGGGATCACCCATGTGTGGATTCATGCTTGGAAACATGGAGGATGCACTGGAGAGTCTTGACGCTTCAATAATATTCATGGTAACTCTGTAAGTGCATTTATTGTTTATTTTCTAAATAATAGATGGAGTATGAATGCTTTTGGAGGTTGGATTTTTACCTCTTGAGGTTTCTCTCATGGTGTTATGTAGGAAATGGATTAAGAATATGGATATGATGCATTATTTCTTAACAATTTATATTTACAAAGCAAAGCTCTTTCTTTTATATTTGGTGATCAAGTTTTTTAGTTTTCCAATTGTAGACATTCTTAGTGTAGACTTCAATTATCTACTTTTTTCTTGGTTTCCATATCATATGTGCATTAAACATATCATCAGCCAAATCACATTAAAAAAGGAGCCATCAACATTATGTGATGAATGTTCATCATTTAATCAACTATAGCTAAGTCCATCACTAAATACACATTCAATAGACCTATAAAGAACTCTTCTCTATAGGCAATTTTTTTTTTTCCTCATTCCTTTTTATTATTGTGGTGCCCACTTTGATTGCAAAAAATATTTTTAATGTTCTTATCTTCATGAAAATTGTTAGGAATAATTTATCGGTCTTCAAAAGAACCATTCATATATACAACATCATTATATTACTATCTAACTAGTATCTTGACATTACAATAATATTCTGGTATTATAACTAGGACTTGCAAAGTATACAACACACTTTAGTCCTAACATTTGTGTTTGGTATGAAAAGGTCAAGAGTTTTTACACAAGGACAAACATGGAAACAAGGATTAACAATGGGAAAACCTCATGAAGGTTTAAAACCCTAATTGGTAGAGGTAATTACTCACCATTAGAGTGCATTTCTCAAATATAGATGATTACAAATATGTAGTTTCAAATTTCTACCTACTAGAGTCATTCTTTTTCATTCATCTCTAAATTATGATCAAAATCTTGCCCTTTACCTCTTTATATAGATGTACAAACATCCCCCTCATGCTTTGAAATAATTTAAATTGAATTAGAAGTGGGAGTGTTGGATATTCATTTCAAATTTTTTTCCTTTTCTTGTTGGGATGAAAATACTCCTTTAATTAGGTAATGGTTATATAACCACCCCATGTGGGGAACTCTTGGTTTCAAAAAACCCCTCTATACAATTGATGGTTTTACAAAACTAAGTTATATGGGTGGTTTCTTTACTAGAAATGTCTTTTTTTGAGGATGAAATCTACTCCTAGAGTGTTAACAAGGCCATGCACAATCTCTTAAATTTCATGATTATATTTTGAATTTTATTGATCAATATAATTTCTTTTATATCCTTATGATCTTAGTATCTAGTATCTTCATAATTTTTTGTTTCAAGTCCTTGAGGCCAACTTACTCACATGGATAGTGATGCATATGCGATTATTTATATTATTATCTAAATCCAAGGTTGATGCTTCTCAATCCTATCTATATTTACCTTGCATGCACTTCAAGTTTTTTTAGCATTTTTTAAGTGATTAAAATAGTGATTTAAACTTGGAATGTCTTGATTTCAAGAGGGATATATTGATCCACCTATCACCTCATCCATGCATGAAGGTGGTAAATAGTTGATGTGTTTTAATTGAAAAAAGATTAACTTTGATTATTTAAGTGAGTGCATGTTAAGAAAGGCACTCAATCATATACTTAGGCAATACCATAAAAATATATAAAATTTAAACTCATGGAATAATAGTTCATTATCATGGGGCTATATGATGGGTACTATGGGCCCTAATATTCAATCTATCCATATGATAATTTTGATAAGTAGAAGAACCAAATTTAAAGAACTATGCCTTTTGTCTGCAAAATTAGGAAGGACAAGACATTCTAAATAGTGAAAACTACCACCATTAAATATCCAGTAAGATAATAGAAAATAAAACTAACACATATTATATACTTAGATGATTAAAAAATCTACTATAATTGACATGATAATACTTGACTATGAAAGATTCATTCAAGATGATCCTAAGATAATTATATAAGCCAATCAATATCCCTAACCTCATATAAGGTTAAAAAAGAAATGATACTTAAGAGTGGCATGGTTCCAGCTTAAAATCTATATAATCTATTGAGATGCATATAACCCAATCCAATTTATAAGCAAATAAATTTAGAGTTATTAGAGAAGAAATAGCCTGATATAAATTTGTTTGACCCAAATATTAGAATGAATTTTCTCTTATTATTATTTGTTTTAATAAAAAGGTGGTAGTCCACCCATTTATTAAAAACACGGTTAAAAAGATTACAAAGGATTCAAGAATGGCATAGAATAAAAAATTAAAAGAAATTACCAAACGCAGAAAGAATAGATTCGTAATCGCAGTCGTCATTGGAGCTGAGAAGGATAAGCTGGTCTTCATCGAGTGGGGTGGTTCCAAGGTCTGGGCTGAGCTAGAGAGGGGATGTTGGTGAGGAGTCCTAAACATGATACAGAAAAAAATGGACCGTAGAGAAAGCCTCATTGTAGAGACTGATCATGAAGTTGTCAAGTTCTATGGTATGAACCTTCAAAACTGCCTTGAGATTCTTTACGGCCTTATTTTGTTGCAGTCCAACAACCATAGAATACTGGATGCAAACTGTCGGTTGGGACTTTGTAAGGTGATGATGAGAGAAGATCGCTCTCATATAATGGGCCATACCATGTTTGACGTTGTACTCACTTGGAGTAGAATGGAGCACTGCTTCTTAGAATAGATAGGGTTAAACGTAGCCAAAACCCAACCTTTGGAGGAGCTCAACATCATGAAGCAGGTCCATGGCATTGGACTAAAGCTAGTAAAGTAGCTGGGGAATAAAATCTCCATGGAGACAAACTTAATGTGACACATGAGCTGGCAAACAGGGATATGTAATCTGTGGGAATTACTGATGAGAGGTGGCATGCTTCCATTCGCAGTCGTTGATGTCTTTGGGAGATAAAAAAAGGAATAGAGGTGGTTTGGTTTAGCTCAATTAATTCTTCAGACTAGTAGATTGTTGTAATATCTAACATGTTAGACTCCCTATAGCCATGGTTGCATCTGTATTCTTTGAAGGAATCTAGCAGAGGCCAAGTCGACTTGAACATAATATTCAGCTTCCGGGAATTAGATATTTTATTTTTGAGAGCATTGATGATTATCATTGAATCATCCTCTATGTGGAATTTTTAACACCTCCTCTTTTAGCTTTTAGAAGGTCATTGAGTAGAGTTTGAACCTCTGCCTATCTATTTTTTCTTAGAAATTGTCATTTATAGTAAAACTTCATTATTTTTAAGAGCACAATCAATACTAGAGGGACTTGGTTGATGCTCCATTAAAGTTTAGTTTTAGAGTGGATTGGTTTGGGGCTTTCCATTTAGTTGAGCTATGAGTTAAAATTATGGAGGGTTCTTTAGTTGACCTCTTAGTCGGGGGAGGCTAAATTAAGTTTTAGTACATGGGGATCTCACTATCCCAATTGGAGAAAACTTTGAGAGAGTTAAGAGTTTTGAAAATTAATGACATTGACTGATTCAGATATGTCTTTCTTAGTGTGTTCTAGAGAGGGATTTTTGTAAAGATTCTAAAGTTTCTTTCCTTCAATAGAGTCCAAATCAAAGCTGATAAAGGAAATTCTCCAAAAGTGGAGTGTTGGTTGGATTTTGCCTAACTCTAAAAGTAATGTTTTAATGTGAATCGAAAGATACCTTTTTAATTTAATTTGTTTCACATCCATTTCTAGCACTAGTTTCTAAATTTGCAATTGAGGAGAAGGTGATTTGTCTTTCCAAGAGCTTCTACTAGGACACTTGATAGATTGGGATATGCCCAATTTTTCTAGGCATTTGCTTGTGATAATTTTCTTATGGAGTGCTAGCCATGAGAAGAAACCTAATTTTGGAAGAATTGCTTTATTCCAAAATAAGAGAGCTAGCTAACCTTCATCTCCAAATGCTTGAGAAATGGATATGAATTGGTGGCAATTTTGAAGTCTAGTTTTGTTGTGGTTAAGCATAAATGTGTGTTTTGGTTGTAATTGATTATTCCTTCATTGCATTCATTTATATTTTTATGGATGAATAATTTCATGTTAATGATTTGTCTTACACATTTTGGGAAATTGAGAAAGAAAAAAGAAGGAATTGTTAGTTAATTGCAATGAAAAATTACATGTGAATTATTTTAACTAGTTAGAATATTCTTTTTCCTAGAAGTTAAATTAAATTATTCAATATTCTTAAAAATAAGGAAATAAATTAAGCAAAAATAGAAAAATAGAAAAATAGAAATAAAGTGAAAAATCTAATAGAAATGAGAAAAAAAGGAGTTAAAAAGGAAAAGGGATGACATTTTTCATTATTCCTCATTTTTTCAAAATTACTCTCTCATAATGGAAAATGAATGAATTTATTTGATTGGAGGATTGTATTGGCTTTAATTTGGATTGGAAAGGAGGATATTGTTGATGTGAGAGGATTTGCATTTGAACTACTTCTCAAATTTTGATTTAATTGTATAAAATTGGTATTTTGTGTGGTTAAAGATTGAAGGTATTTCACTAATTCCTTTTTTTTTTTTTAAATTCTCTAAATTCATATTTGCCATGCCCAATCTAGTAGTAGCATAAGGCCTCCATTTTATATTGAATTATTTGCATAATTATTGTGTTATTTTATTGTTTGTAAAATTTTAAAATGTCCCTTTTTAAGCCATGACTATGGTAAATATTTTAAGGAATTAGGAAATGTGAATTTTAATGCAAATAATAATCAAAGGGTATTCTTAGTTGTCATAAAAATTTATTTTATTAAAACTTGAATACAATTTTGAACATTCATAAGTGGTGGAATTAGGAATTTGTTAGTTTTACATTGGAGAAATTAATTAGAAAGTTTTTAGTTGGGAATCAATTTGAATGAGAGAAAACAAAACTTTATTTTTTGTTTAGAATATTTTGGGACTATTTTAAAAAATTTACTTAATCTTTGTTTCATTAATTTCCATGACACACTCAAATAGTGATTTGGCATAATGAACCTAGGGTTTGAGGTATATAGTGTAGGAAAGGAGTTGCTCTCAATGTTGTCATAAATTTAGAAGTGATTACGAGGCTGCATGTTCAAGTTTTATTAATTAATTGGATGGATTTTAGATCACCCACATAAGTGTTCACAATGTTATTATTGCTTTTATCACATATCGATGTTGGCATCAAATGCACATATCGCTTCATATGATTTTCATCATTATTGCTATGTTGGTAAAATAAACTTAGAGCATCTTTGAATTGGGATTAAAATTAATGTTACTTAATATTAAAATGAATGTAATTCAATTATGATGTCATTGGAATGTATATAAATTCTTTTTTCTAGTCTTGGGTTGTGTGCACGAGGAACCATTATGAGATGGTGTCATGTTGGTAAAGAAATTTGTCATTGTAATTACTACCTTGAAAATATTTTTTTCCCCAAGAGGTAGCAACAAATGCATTAACAATTGGAGAGATCACTATTGAGTTAGCAATCTTCCTCTATTTTTGAGATGGATAGCTCCCTCGTATGATAAATTTTGAGATTTTAGGGGTATTCTTTCAACCAAAAAGAAAGAAAGGAAACTAAACTAGAATTGAAATAAAAATAATATTAAAAACTTCACATGGGAATGAAACTAGTATCAAGATCCATTTTAGAAAAGATTATTCAAAAAGAAGGCATACAACTAGGGTTTTAAAAATAAATGCAATCAAATGTGTGATAGATATATTTACATAAGAGAATGATATTCTATGATTAGATAACTACCTATTATATTATCTCAATTGCATGAGGAAAACCAATAAATTCCATACATGACACAAATATTTAAGAGATTGTAAATTAAACATACAATTAACAAACAACACAAAGAATTTGTCTACAAGCTCTACAACTAGTCTTATCATTCTTTATTACATTCAAAATTAATAGCTCTATGACTCTTTCCTTCTATACATTGTGCAAGAATCCCCTTGTCCTTCTCCTAACTCTTAGCTAAACTCAAAATAACTAGAACCAAACCCTTTTTACATTAGAAATGACTATATTTATAGCCTCCAATCCATAACTAACTAATAACCACTTCTTTTTCACTTTTGGGATTTCATAAAAGAATTTTGAATACTTAAAAAAAAAATTAGTTACAAATATTAAGATAAAAACTTTACAATAAATATTGAGCCATTAACAAAATTTTATGAGCATATGGTTGTCATAGAAAGATACTTTGACTGCAACTTTTGGTCATTGGTACACAAGTTGAAAGCACTAACTACTACAACAACATATGCCTTCTTGGACTCACTCTTCAATAGCTCCCAAATAAGTATTGGTTCGCCATTGACTATTGGGTTTCTTTGTAGTCTATCTTATAATAGTGCCACAATGTTTGCCTCAATTATTGATGCCTTATACTCATCTCCCAAAGTTACAATGCTAAAGAGGATTCTACATATCTTTTCCTTCAATTGTGGCACAAATGACTTCAAAATTGTAACCAATGGTTGAATCCTGTCTAATGTTAGACGAACCCATATTTATTTTAGCTTCTTAGTCCATAAGTGACAAATAACCACTTTTTTTCACTTTTAAGAGTTCATAAAAGACTCCTGAAATAAAATACAATCAACTATTGAAAATATACTTAAAAAAATTTAGTTACTGTCACGCCCTTCTCTCTTACTACTATCTTATGGTACTAATAAGTTTGAAATCAATTAACCACCTTTCCCCTATAAGTAATCTCGGAACTACTCCAAGTCACAGTAGATAACACAAACTTAATTGCTAACTAAATCTTGAACGTACGCAAGACGTGACAATCAAAGGATTTGAGAAATCACTCTCAAACGTTAAGTAAACCTGTTAAATTCAAGAAATACCATCTTCCCAGTCTCCTTACCATCGAGAGTGAAATAGAAAGAAGCTTCTGAGGACATCAAAGTTAGGGAGGAAAGGAAGTCAGCACAGAAGGCAAATAAGAGGCATAAGATAGAGGGAGGTAAGAGCAAGGCTGCTAGAAGGAAGGGCACGATGGTATCTTCTAAGAGACTTGGTACAAGTTTGGTATGTACTCGGTACTTTCATTCTTCATTCTTAATTTTGAGACAGATGTTGTCCATTACTAGAATCTTTGCATTAGCAACTTACCTTATTGTGCCTAGAGATTCCTTCGTTCTATGTTATTTTGACTGGCATTGCCTCATACTAAATCTGCAAGTGAAAATTTATGTTTCAACCACTTGAAAACTCCCTTTCTATCTTGTAAACGATTACTCCATATGCCATATGATCACATTTCTTTGTGGGATTCTGTCAAACGTTCACATGCATCGTCTATGCCTCCATATCTTGGTTCTTAAAGTAAAAAGGAAAAAGCCAGTATAATAGCACAAAACTGGGAATGAAATATGGTGAACAATGTATAAAGTTTGTGAAGAAGAATGTAATAGCTTAACTTATGAAGATGGCCTGACCTCTACTATTCACTGTATGTGAAGATACTTCTAGCAGACATTGCTTTTGCAGCCATAGTAAAATACCAACTTAATAATTATGACATATCTTGCAGTTATTGTATTTCATAAGATGACGTATCATTAAGGACTTTGTCAAAATATTGTGCCTTACGTAGCCAGGAATTATGTATGCACGCCATATTTTCTTCTTTTGCATGTAAGTCGATGCAATAATTTTGATAAATAGATCGTGTCTTGTCTATACTCTGCCAGTTTCTATGCATGTCTACTAAGGCAGTTGTATCTACGATCACGAAGTAGTTGTCTATTAATTTTGTTACATTAAGGTCCTATATTCTTTTCAACTATCCTTTACACTTTGGCAGATCTCTATACCCCGCTCCCAAGCTCCTATTTTAGGAGCTGGCGGGGAGTTTGGTAACTATAGTCTTGCATTTTTGCTTCCAATTCACCACTTCTACCATATTTGTATGTCTCTTGAGTGTCGTCTATTATTTCATTTCAACTCATCATTTAATACATAAATTGACTCTGTATTATTAAAATAAGAAAGATCCAAACTTAAATTCGATATTCTAGTTTTTTATGACTAATGTTTACAAAATAAGATAGTCTATTCAAGATTCAAGATTCAATAGAGAAATATCATTTTTAAATGATGATACAATAGTCGAGAATTGACTAATATCATTAATGGTAGCCTAAGGCTACTCGAGGGTTCTTATTATCTTCTAAATAGTTATTCTATGAGTATTTTATCAAATCAAATGCATTTGTCAATTATTCCTCTAAATTGGTTTATCTATGGCTTTGTACATCCTCTTCCACCAATTCATATTCAAATATAGAGATTCATACGTATTACATATTATAATTTGATCATTATTAGTGTTATTGACTCGATAAGTATTTATATTCCACATATTAGTTATATTCATTTGTATCCCATGACTAAATTGTTCTACATAGTTTTTTCGTGGTTATTATTTAGATCAATCTTGGTTAACAATTTTACTTGATCATGAATATTTCGTGATTATCAATTTGTATCATGGGGTAAATGCAAGAAGATGAGTCCACGAAACGTGGAAGTTTTTGCCTTAGGCAAAAAAAAGGAAATCGGCCTGCAAAAAATGGGATCCTGCTTTTTAATAAACATGATCCAAACCCTAAATTTAAAAAACAAGATCCCATTTTGAAATTTTTCCAAAACGATATTTTCAGGGTCGTAAAGTTTTCAAACAGGATCTTGTTTTGAAAACTTTCTATTTTTGGAAACTTCCAATTTTTTAAAATTTTTCATTTTCGGAAAGTTTTCAAAACGGGATCCTATTTTGAAAACTTTCCATTTTTGGCAATTTTCAAAATGACATCCCATTTTACAAAATAGGATCTCGTTTCATAGAACCATAATTTTTTTTTTTATGAAACAAGATCACGTTTTAAAACGAGATCTTTTTTTTTTAAATTATGAATTTTTGGTCGGGTTTTTGGCTTTTTTTTTGGTTCAGGAAATGGCTTGGGGACCTGAACCTAAGCTTTGGACTTGGTTTGACCTGCAACTTGAAGGCCACGTTAATGTCACAGGAAAATAGTGACTTTGGACATATGTATGAAGACCTATTTTGCATAATTTTTTTATGAAATTAAAACCCATTATAGATGAGACAATGCAGATTCCAAATATGTAATTTTTTTTACAATTTGATTATTTTTTCTATTTTTCAATTAATTTATAATGAAACTAGTCCATAAACTTGAATTATCAAGGTTTTTGAGTATTTTAATAACTTTTTATTAAAATATTTTTTTGTAAAACGAATTGCACCAGAACGTACTTTAAACAATTCTTTTCAATTTGAAAAAAAATAAAAAATAAAAGTTTAGGTCATTTTATGTGTGACGTACACGATGATTTTTCAAAACAACAAATATGGCCAATAAAAATTAAACAAAAAAAAATCAATAAAAAATTACAAAAAAATATCAAAAACGTGTTTCAGTGAGTTACGAATATTTTCCTAAAAGGATTTAGAAAAATATGATTGTTTAGGTCAAAATATGGATGACGTACACGTACATGGTATGGTAAAAAAAATGACTTTTAAATAATGGTTTTTAGAAACACTTATTTAAAACCAATTTTTATCATCTGGGTATTGAAATAAATTTCATATTTGGAAACTAGACTCCAAGTACTACATTTTATGATTAATAACTTTTTCCAATATTCCATCTCGAAGTGCTTCAAATTTTAAGGTCAAATGTGACAAATTCTGAAAATCAGGTAAAACACTTCCACTTTTTGGACAAAAGGTGGATTCAACTTCTTGCACACACTCCATGGTGATTACATGGTCACCAAGTTGATGATTTTGGTTAACATAACTTAATTTTATGTATCAGTAATTTGTTATTATATGGTTGATTGTCTTTCTACCACTATCATTGGATGTTAATAGACATTAATGTTTCATGCCTTAGTTGTCATTTATTAGTCCTTAGAATACTTATTATTGATTAGGTATTCGTAATTATGCATAGTTATCAAATTATTATTCAAATTGTCTTGGATATTATATTTTTTGATTGGTAGCTGGTATTGGCATGGTGTGATGGTTTATAGGTGGCATTGTTGTTCTTGCCACCAAGGTTCAAACCCCGTTGGGGTGGTATTGTTGTATCCAGTTCATAGCTTCGGTCAAAAGCGTTTACCCCTTGAATAAATAATTTTTTTTATTTTTTTTGATTGGTCCTTAACTAATTCTAGACCCAATCTGCGAGAATGGAATAGGGTTGCTAACTATTTGGCTAAGTGGGCTTCAGAGCATGAGGATGATTGGGGGATTGAGGGGTGGAGACAGTTATCTCCTGAGTATGTTCATGATTTAGAGAGGGTCATTGCTGATGATATGGAGGGATAAGATGTTGGTGGATGTATGGATGGTGGCTTTTGTTGGATGTTCCGGTGTTTTCCTTTGTGGGAGCTTACAGGTTCCCTGATCCTTATGCACTGTTCATTTCTTCATTTTAATAAAGTCTTTACCCCCTTTTTATTAAAAAAAAACTAAATCTTGACTCGATAGTACAATTTTTTATAGGCACAAGTATAATATCATATTTAGATAGAATTATAATATTTTAGTAAATGTTATATTTATTATGTCTTAGGGTTGAGAAACTTAGTATAAACAATTTTATGTTAGTTGTTAACTTAGTGATTGTATGATATTATTTTGATGATCTTGGGTTAATAAACTTATTAGTATTTTATAGTTGTTGCATTAATAAGTTTTACATACGAAAGCTAATGTAATATTTACTATAATTAAATAATCCATTAACTCAATGTATATTAGTTTTGTATGATTAAAGCCTTAATTTGATAGTCACACATTTTATTTGAGTAGTGAATTGGGATACTTTATATTGAGGTTGAATTTGTGAGAAGAGAATCAATGAAAGGGCATTGTCATGAAACAAAGAAACAAAAAATCCTATTTAAAGTAGTTGAGCCTTTTGACCCCATCCTTCTAATTTAAGCTTAGTGTTTAAGAATTCATACCATGTTAGTTTTCATTATATATATATATAATCATAAATAAATAATTACTTCTTGCACCTCTAGAGGTTGTGTTTTCCAATATTGTAAAAGTAGCAACTCTAAACTATTATACTACGTAAGTAAATAGATGGAATACAAATTTAACTTAGAATATTTAGGTGCCTTAATTTTTCTACTTATACTATATATAGCCAGGGGGGATATTAGACTTAATTCTTTGATTTATGTTGTGAATCCAGTAAGCGAAATATGGATTGTATTGATAATGTCACCTTTTATGAAATAAATTGATTTATGGATAGGAAGTATAAGTAATGGTTATGCATTGTATAAAAATATAAAGATTTGGTTTTGGTTTTAAGATGATGTGCATTACTAATGTGTTTGGGATTCTTGCAAATTAACATCAATCAAAGGTTAGTTATATGAAGTTGTATACATTTTTATTTTTGAAAGGGTTTGTTAGTGTCTTTATTAAATTTTATTGTAAACCCAATAGAAAGTATATTCTTTATTAGATTATTATGTCCTCGAAGTAACTTAAATGCATTAATTATTTTTTGATCCCTTCATGTTTAATAAATAATCAATTGTTATATATTTTGGTAGTAGTGCATTGCGATAGATGATATATTATATCGTTAACAAGAATTTATAATTTCTAGTAGAATAGTTATCTCTTTAGTTAATTGATAGGTTATACCAATCTAAATAACCTTCGTCATACTTGATTCATATATTGTTCACTCATATCAATATTTTTCATAATGCCATTTCTTATATGCCAAGTTAGTAATTGAGAATAACATTGATTATTTTTCTTATTAATGTTATATCATGATCTTTGTGTTATTTGGATTAATCCACAACTACAATTTTATTTATTCATCTATTTAAGGTGTTATCATCAACTTTATAGTCATCTTAGATAATACTTAGTTACCATATTGATTGAGTGGATATCACCTTGCATTTGTGTTATCATTTTGGTAGTTTAATTATCATATCTATGAAGTTGTGAGTATTTGTATGATTTATCAATAATTTTATTTTAGTTGTCAAATTGATGTTTAAATACAATTGACTCATTTACCATTTGATATTCATTAAGTATTATAAATTAATGATTTATTAAACAATAATTTTATATATCCTTTGATATGGTAGCAAATAGCTCTTGTATTCATTAAGTTTTACATAATAGACTATGAAGTGAAGTGGTATGTTGGACTTTGAATGATTAATAAGGATACATATACCTTGATTGCTATATAGCATTCTATGTTTATAAAATTAGAATTGGGTCTTAAAAATCCATTAACCTAAGTGTAAGTTCAATCCTTGGAAAGGATGAAAATTTTAGAAAATATAATTATTAAGTTTTAAAAACTAAATAAATATGTGAGCATGAAAGATTAGAAATGAGACAAGAAAACCCGAAGGAAGACAAGTGTCAATTTCCTCAATCAATATATCATTCAAGATGTAGAATCAATCAAGGACCACACATGATGTACACTTTGTAGACACTTAAAATTGTCCTGATTGATATTATCCATCTCAATTTGATTATTAACAGCATTTTTGTCTTGATTCAATCCCTTTTGACCATTTAATCAAATAATCCTAATTGTTTAATTAAATTCATTATTTTCTTCTATTAATCAAATAATTAATTTTATTAGGTTAATTCATCCATTTCCTGCTAATTTCCATCTTGTTGCATATAAAATCTAGCAATTGAACACTGGCAGCATTCCAAACTGGCGCACGCACTAGAATTCCCCCCAACTATCTCCTCCCACAACTATAATTCCCAACACTTGCCTCTATATCTATTTGGCTCTAGCCTATATATCTATCTAGGGTGGGCCTATCTATCTAGGACGAGATACTCTGAATGCTAATGATGCATCCATCCATATTGCCTAAAGAAAATAGAGGGGGTACCCACCCAAGGCCCATATATAGAGCCGAGGTAATATATATATATATTGATATATAGTTGGGCCTACTATAGATTAGAGAGTTAGGGGAGGGCCCATAGATCTAGATAGTCCACTCATATGATCCTAGTTCCTCTCCACAATTGCCCCTCAAGGGGTCGACTATCTAGATATTCTGTCCCAGTCTCCCTTCGGTTCAAAATCGTGAGATAGGGGAGCACCACATCATCCATCCCCATCTCCTTCACTTCATTGATCAAGTGCCCCTATGATATATAGGGCCTCCTTGAGTCCCTCCATTCCATGAAGTCTATATTGTACACTCTACTTAAAGTTAAAGTTCAGCTGTGGAATGTTGAACCACTGGTAGACCCCCCTCTCCCTCCCCCTCTATCTAGATAGGGATAGGGATAGGTAGATATGGGGTGCGGTGATGCACACCCACACCTAATAGATCATAGATCCTTAGAGGAATGGGAAGGCTAGGTGAACAAATAGATGTCGATGGCTTGATGGGACCTAATCATTGGGATCATCCCTTGCATGAAGATGGAGGCCTTCAAAACTCTATCTTGGGGCTCATTGGGGAAATCGAGGCCCTATTCCTACTGAGCCCTACTAAGTAGGGTGAGGAATTGCTATTGCTATAGACAACTAATCTAATTAAGCCCTACTATTCTAAGGGGGAATTGAATTGGTGGGAGAGACTACTACTCCTACTTCTTAGACGCTATTCCTATTGACTGGCTATTCAATTGAGATCGACATTTTGATTTTGGATTGGTTGACTAAAATAAAGGGGGCCGAGGTCTAGCAAAAATGGGTAGGAATAATAGACCATAGATGGGATAGTCGAATCTGGGTCTAGAATCTAACAATGATGACATCAAACCGGTGGGCATAAAGAAAAGACAACTTTTCTGGTGAGAAGACATGACATAACTGCCACACACACATCATTGGGCAGGACATCACTTGCTTCATTTACGACCACTAGGGGTGAATATGAGATTCATCCCTAGCCCATCTCATTGGGGGACCAGCTATTTTGGCCATATTCAAACCAAAATTCTTTGGCCAGAGGTGTATACAGACGATGGTTCAAAACTGGCTGGTATCATGATGGTAGTTCTGTCATGCAATTGGTTAATGTATGTGGTCAAAGGTGCTCTCTTGATAGGGAGGAATATCTATAGTCTAGTAGGCACATCTAGCTCGCCCAGAACTTAACCCCCCACCCTATAATCCCCTCTCGGGCCTACTATTCTATGGTTAGTGACCTACTCTATATAGCTAAAGTTTGAATCAAGGTTGGTTCATGAACTAGATGTAGCATGAGCCATTGTAGCAAAATCCTCACTATGCCCTATAGGTTAGATATGGTGACAGGCCAACTCAACTCTCTTCTATCTACTATCTCCTATCTATAGGGGAGGCTGAGTATATAGTCATAGCTTAGCTACATCACTTGATTGAACCTATATATCCAATCTATCTAATTGAGGGCCCCCTCCCCTGTATAGATATGGGGAAACTCCCCATTCTCATCCTTCTCATCCTGCCGACTATATATATCTATCTAGGGGACTCCCTCGATGGCCTATGAGATTGAAAAGAAAAGAAAGGGGTCCGACCAACACTCAACCTCTCCCCACCCATTGCCTCCCACTCGAGTGGGTGTGAACTATAGTAACATCTACCGACTACCAGCTGAAAAAGAGGGGCTTTATTAATTAGCCTGCTATAATAAGGTGTGTAGGAGGGAATCATAGTTTTGGTGGGGTCTTGGGTGGGTGGATATAGTAGGGGCCCTCCCACCATAATCCACCCACCAACTATATCTCCCACCCATCCCGCTATAGATTGCGGGGGGAGGGAATCTTAGCGTATAGAATATAATCTCCAAAAAGAACAACTAGAATTCTATTGCCACTTCTCCCACAACTATCTCCATACTATATCTGGGAGGGAGGGAATTGAGTTGGTTGGGTTGGGATATGGCATTAGTGCCCTATGGATGGATGATATTTGGGAGGATTCCCACCCATTCTAGAATCCACCAACGAGTGCCTTCCATTACACGATCGACACACTACAATCAAGTCATCTAGTCAGAGGTCATCCTAGGAAACTAGCTAGTTACATTGCTAATGAAGCCAACAAACATGGGTGGGTGGGAACTATAGTAGGAAAGGATTTGATGAAAGCCCCTTCTCGCTTATCCTCTTGTATGCATTCCGGATGGGCCATCCTTGTCTAGTCGAAAGGAATATCCACCCCTCTTACTGCCATTGCCTGGACGAACCACTCAAATAGGAGAATAAGAAGAGGGATTTGAGGGAAGTGTGATTCAAGACATCTGAAAGGAAGGCCTACTGAGTTTCCTACCAAGCTAGAAAGCTAAGAGGGGTGGCCAGGGAACTGAACTAAGGAAGGGAAGAGACTACCAGGACCAGTTAGTTAGGCTCTTCTATTGGATCCTCAATCCATCACTTCCTTAGTGATCAATATCTCCTATACGGATTAAGAATGGAAGGTATGGATAGAGCTACATGGTGGTTAGTTCCTCATTGAATTGCTAGAGCAAGTTGCAGTTCCCCGCATCTATAATAATTGATTCCATTCGGTTAGGCTTGTTCGAGCAGGAACGCTTACCTTTCTACCCATTCAACTATTCCTCCCTCTCCTTGGCTTGGACTTGCCAATGATTCAATAGGGTCGCTAGAGAAGTGGAGGGGACGAATCACTAAACATGGGGACAAATGAGCGTGTCTTGGTTCCTCCAACTGGGTAGGGCGAGAAGGCTTGATCATGTGCCAAAAGGCATCAAATCCTATAAATAGGTAGGAGCTGGACATCCTACAACAATCACTAGGGAGGGATGGGCTTGATTCCTTGCGTTACAATAGACTGTAGAGAAAGCAACAATCATATGTAGTTCCTAGACTCCTCTCTCCTTATCGGTGGCGTATTGAATACCTTATCCTATTATTAGATAGGTAATCCGGGCTTGGGTCTTGGGCTAAAGGGATTGATTTATTGATTATAATGCCTACCTTGAATCAGTATTAGAGCCCGTCTTTTGTTAAGGGGGAATGCCAAGAGATAAGAGAAATGTAAGGAATACTAGTTGTCTTTCCCCCTCCTATAGATCAATCAAGAGATCAGTAGAGCAGAGTCAGTCGATGAAACCTCATTCAATACCACTCCTTCTGACAGATAGATGGAAAGGTGAACCTCCTGCCTCTCATAATGATGAAAAGAGCTACTGCCTTCTTTCTGCTTGATAAAGGAGGGGGGTAGAACATGACTCATTAGTCTTTTATCTTTCCTAGTAGTAGTAAATAGGGGAAGCTCGAGAATGCCAATAGGAATGAATCTTGATACAATCATCTACCCAGAGTAGGGATCTAGTAGTTCCTCCTCTCCCTTTAGCTAAAGGGTGCACCTAAAGAGAAGTACTTAAAAGAAGCCATCCCCTCTCGAGTGAGTGAATCACTGGACAAAGATGCAGGAGAAATAAATAGGCTTAATAGAATGCCTTGGACTAGGGGGAACAATCATCCATTCTCTTTCCACTCTATGGGGCGGGTGGGAGGCTCTATCACCCCCACCCAAATGCATCGAAATAGTGTCGTTTCCCCACATCACAAGTGGGGCCAATAGGAGACATGGAACCAGTAGTCAAACTCCTTCGTTCCTCTTTGGATACCATGCATTAGAAAACCTAAATTGTTTGTAGGTTTCTAATTGGAGGGGGTGAGGGTGGGCCCACCCTCCTTGGGCCTTAGTCAATTCAATATTATTGGAAGAGGAAGGAACAACTAATTGCATCGTTCTGGTTGCCTTTCCTCTTGTTTACTCCCTTCTAATCAAGAGTGAATAGGGATAGAAAGGAGCCAATTAAGTTAGGCTAGTTTGGACCCTTTAGTACCAATCAAGTGGAAGGAGGAGATAGATATAAGTGTTGGTGGGAAGGCATCTCTATGGCTAGAACTCCTTGATTTCTCCCACCTCTTTGAATCAGTTTCAGTAGCTAGCCAATCCAATTCCTATTCATCCCTATTTCTTATCTCCACACCTCTTCTATTCTTCATTAAACCAACCCTTCTTTTGTGTCTATTGCCCGAGAAAAGGTGGGCCCCTAACGTTCAGTCAAAAGTTCGTATTCCACTCCTACCTTTTCTTTCATCCCTAGCTATTTTTTCGATAGCCAACCAATTCATAGCTCCTCAGTTTAATCCTACTTACAAACTGAGTGGGAGGGAGATATAGGTTGGGGGCTAAAGTCATGCAGTGCGGGTACACGTGTACACCTATGATTGTCCATCACTTCCTGCTTCAATTAATGAATCCTAGTCAAATAAAGCCATTCAATCGAAACCACCTCTCAGTGTGGCATTCATTCCCGTTGTTGCACCCCTGTCACCTCGAAGAAGGATTAGTCGAGTTAATACTTTCGACCTTGAAACTCCAAGGAAAACCTATATAAACCCTAGTTGTTTCAGGGTAGTAATTTCCAAAAAAATCACATTCCATTCTGGCTATCTCTTCTAGTGATGGAGCTCTTGAATGTACTTTTCAATGATTCAGACCAGGGTCATCGCCTCACAGATGTTGATCCTAACTTGCTTCCAAATATGGGCCTTTGCTTAGTCAACTAAATCCACTGGATTACATCTAGAAGGGTGTTGTTGAGGGGTAAACAACTTCATCATCAATGGGTTTTGGTTTTGCTGTTATCCCCGCCCCTTCTTTTTTTTCCCCCAATTTTGGGACTCTAGACTATTGCTTTGAATCAAGGGTATACGACTCAAATCAGGCCTGAGTGGGGGGAATTATAGCTAGCTCTGGGCGAGACGGTTATGGGTAAGTTGCTAAACATAGTAGCAACAACAGTAGTAGTAGGTAATACCTGTGACCAATTTTTACACAAGTAGTTGTTTCTATCGCATGTGAAACAACATGGTCAGCTTCACCTGGAATGAATCACTTAGCTTGTGTTTTGTGGCATGATGCTCTTTGGTTCTTGTATCATTCCCCATGATGCTCATAGTGATGGAATCTTGTATTGTTCCCCTACCATATGGTTCATGTTCCCACATCTTCAGAGGAGTTGAGCGGAAGCCCCAGCTCCAACCAAGTCGAATCCAAGGCTCAGGTTGATCTAGGTAACGAACTGCTGTAAGAGATGCTTCCTCTCAAACTGTGTCGGGATGTGGCCTATGCTCCTCTCAATGTTGCTTCTCAATGAATCGGGATATGTTCGAACCAAAAATCGCATTTGAGGTGGGAGAGGGAAGGGCACCACCAAAGGTAGAGGCATAATCCCATCATACCCTACAGGGTTGAATCATCTATACATCCACTCTACGTAGCTACTTGATCTGCGGGTAGAACTAGCTCTCAATCCCAATCTAGGTAACCATCTACTATATATGGTTCAGACCCTGCCTGTTTTATGAACTTTAATGTACATAGGTTGAGGGCAAAGCCATTATCTACCAAGACCTGTTTTACCTTATGGCGGGTGACCAGGACCTTGATGTGTAAGACATAGTTATGGGATGAATTGATTGGTGGAATATCATTTTGGATGAATCCCAACTAATAGGTGGATGAAAAATGTCCTACTAAATCTTGAAACTGGGTAGGATCAATTTCATTTAGCACGTGTGTATCTTGGAGATATTTCTTAAGGATTTCTTGGTGGATTAGAGAAGACCTTAGCAAATATAGAATGAATATTTGAGAAGGGGTCTTACCAAGATAATCAATGATATTGTATTGTGAGCTCACAGGAGTTGGCTGAGATGAAGTGGAAGGCCCAGGGACTGATATGCAGGTATGATGTGTAGTAATAGCACATTGAGGGTCCTTTCCTTTGACATAGATCATAGTCACAAGGCTCTCCTTGGGTGATGAAATTAATAATGTTCTCATATTTGTATGGTACATTTTTATAGTTGATATTATTAGTGTTTTTATTCTGGATGTTATTGCTAGGCCCATGGTTTGTGCTTGAGGTACTAGGACCTTGGTTATTCTTAGGGAAGGAATTCTAATAAATCTGCAATTGAGCATTGGACGAAGTGGACTGATTTGCATCCACTACAATGTCACCTCGATCTATGAGATCTTGGATATAGCCTTTAATTCCTTGACATTTATTAGTGGAGTGACCTTTGATCTTGTGGTAATCATAATACTCATTCTTTCTATACCAAGTGGGTTTTGTCTTTGACTCATCAAAAGGCTTTGTCATAGGATAGGTGACTGCGTAATTTTCTTGAAGAAATCTCTTGAAAACAGTGTCGAGGGACTCTCCCAAAGGAGTGAATGTACGTTTATTATTCCCTTGATTATTTTGATTGGACTGTGGAGGAGGATGGGGTGCACCTTGTGGCACAGATGTGACATTGGAAACCAATTGCTAATTAGGGGTATATTGCGATCTTTGTGAGGTGCTATCTACCTAGATGTGTTTAGTGTTAGTGACACCATCATTAATAGCATTTTTGTTTCTATTCTAGTAGCACTACTGAATTTGACTCCATTTTTTGACAAACGTGCGTCGGTCGTTGGCATCATAAAATGACTTAGATGTTCGTCGGAATATCGACGAAAACTTCGTGTATCCACCGACGAATTACAACCAAAATGCAATTGCAATGACTCTTCCGAAGCGTCGAAACAACACCAGAAGTTCATTGCCATTTCAATGAAATGGGCAAGGAGTTACGACGAAGCCTTCATCATAGCTATAGCAACTTCGTCGGACCTTTTCGATGATTTGTCGGTGACCTTCATCGAAATTGCAACGAAACAATGCAATTTTTATTTTTTTAAAATATTCATTGAAATGTACCATCGCGGAGACTCTTGGCGATGACCACCGAAGCCAACCCATCGGTGAGAGATCAATCATCAGCACAGGATAGAAAAACTCACTCTGATAGTCCATGTCTTGCCGATGACTTCCATCGGCAAGATAGATCCAATGTCACAATATCTGACCTCTTCAATAGTTTTGAACACTGTTGGTTATCAACAAGACATTCTGAGGGTCTCGCCGATTAAACAAGTGTCTAAGAGAAAGTAAACAAATGGAACCTATTAATTTTATTTATTTTGGGGTTCTTTAAATCATAGAATAGATACCATCTTCTTGTGTATAATGTACTTATATTCAGATTTGAATTTGAGACCAATTGTCATTGCACATTCCATTTTACTTGCACAAAGTATTCTATAAGCAATATATTGATAATTCCAAATGATTTATGGTGTTGTACAACTCTACCTATCATCACAGTTCTGTTGTTCCCTAGAGAATCCTGCAAAGACAAGTTTACAATACCAAGTCAAATAATATGAAAAAGACTTACTTCCATACAAATTAAATGATTATTCTCACAATGGCAATTGTCTAATTACAACAACAATTCCATGAAAGGTTATCCATGTTTCATAAGAGATGACTGATCATACATACAAACTGCAAGATGGATATAAAAAGAATTACACTTGAGAATAACCAAGGGCTAACAAGGGAAGGAGTTAAGAAATGTCTGGATTGAAGAGAAAATGTGTGGGAAAATGTAGTGTCAAGAGAATAGAGCTTGGAGAACATATTCTTGACCTAATCAAGCTCTTGAACAACTTAAACAAAATTAAAATACTAACACATACATGAGACATGTAATGAACTTCCAATATCTGGTATCTTTTTCATTAATGTAGAGGTAGGTAAAGGAGAAATAATTATAATTGTAACACTATTCATAGTCCTGGTAAATTATGTTCGTAATTTGTGTTCAATGGACTTTAGTTTTACCATTATACTACCCATCTAATACCATATTTTAATCCAGGGTTCAACTATCTTAGATCTAAAGAAGCACCTTCAATTAACCATTTAAAGTACTATAAAATAAGGTAAGACTTTTACTTGAGAAATATTGGGTACACTTGTAGGATTAAAGTTCTCACAATCATTGGCATTTATTGGCACACAGACACAACCTGCAACATATGAAGTAATGGATGTCTATAAGTTAGTGAAATGGTCCTTAATATGTGACTGGTTTGCAAATTGATTGGTAGAAAATAAGGTTACAAATAGATCTACATGAAAAATTATGAAGACAATCTACTGTAATCATCAAAATAGATGAAAAGTGCAAAGGCAAGAGCCGAGCTACATCTTTAGAGCCTAAAAAAAATACATGTAAGAAACATAAAAAAAAAAGAACAAACCAGTTTCTGGATGAATACAAAATGGTGCCTTCAGCAAGTGATTCATATGCTTTCACACCTAACACAGGACATTAAGAAGATTTTAGTCTTCCTCTGTGAAATTAACTACTTACAGAATAAACCTAGAAACCAATATTATATACTTCCATGTTTAGCCGAGGGTAGGTATAAGAGAAAAAAAAATTCCTCAATGCAATGTCGAAAAATATCAATGTGTGTGTAGGTTTGTATTACTCAAAATATCATTTCACTGCCTAAGGAAAAATACCAAAGTGAGAATTTCAATCTTCACATAGGCTCCTTTATTGCTACACATGCATATACAAGCATTATTCGAGCTCTAAACTATTCAAATATTAAGGATTTAATTAGCTATAAGATGGAAAGTTGTTGTTTAGACATAATCCATCTCTTTTACATATCTTTATTCACTCCTAGCGCTTTAGATAAATTTGTGTAAATGAGACAGAAATGTGAATCTTTTATGACAAAGAAAATTCTTAAAAGGAGGGGGGAGAGAGCAAAGGGTAGGGGGCAAGAGAATGCTTGGAATGTATAGCAAATTATAACAATGAAACAAATCTTAAGTTTGAAGCATTAATATCATTTACAACATTTATGATCAAGAATGAATGTAAGTAGAGAAACTTTTGCATACCTATAGATGGTACAAAATTTCATGGTTAAGTGGAAGCCTCCCATCAACAACAAGATCCAAATATATGTGTATCTATCTCAATCAAGCCTCTAAACCCTTCAGAGTTGTAATTTTTCCACTAACCTGTTATGCACAAAATTCAAATTTTAGAGTTATGTCACCACTAAAAATAGAAGAAACGAGCTTTGAAACCAAATCCACACACAACACAATGTGGTATTCATACAAAGCCATACAAACAAACTAAACTCAACATTGGAATGAAAACAACTTCAAATTATGATGCAGAGCATGGATTCAAAGTATAAAAAATCATTTTTGCCACCATAGTGAAAAGTTAGCACTTTCTTTCATCTTTGCATATTTGTTTGATGCTTCAAATGATGCATTTCTTATATTGAAAAGTGAATTACCTTATTGAGCTTCTCTTTGTTTTGAGAATAGTTTAATATTCTCTACTTAACAGGGCCAACCACGTTGATGGTGGAAGCTCATTTGGCTCCCCTCCTCCATACATCACTCTCAATTCCCCATACCTAATCATATAACATTAATCATTCATTCATCCATTAATAACATATAACATTCATTCATTAACATATAACATTCATTAATTAACATATTCACATTCATTCATTAACATATAATATTCATTCTTTCAGCTTTTACATATAAAAAATATGGTTGTCATGATATGATTACAATCACTTTTTTTTTGTTTCTTTTTTAAAGCTAAAAAAATATGAAGTGGAGTATTATTTTCTAAATCATCTGTCCCCCCTTTAGTTGTTATGCCCTCTGCTTGTGATCTTAATGTACGCCTAGTCGTCTGCTCACGACGTGGACGCCGCTGCAAGGGGGGGTTTGCTGCAATAACAAAGAAATATTAAATTGATATGTTTTATTATTATTGTTACAAGTATTTCATTAATTAAAAGAACATTAGAGTGGTTCTTTTTACCTGATGGGTCCACATCATGTTCCTAAACTTCTGTTATAGATTCATGCTCAACATGTTGAACACCCTCTAAATCCTGATCTGCAGTTGAGACACGAAAGGTTACATTAATTAATACACCAATTGAAATTAAATATGTTTAAAAGAACATGGGAGTGGCCCTCTTTACCTGATGGGGCCACATCATGTTCCTGATCTTCTCTAGCTTGATTATGCTCAACATGTTGATCATGCTCTACATGCTTTAAAATTGAAACATGAAAGGTTACATTAATTAATACACCAATTACAATTAAATATGTTTAAAAAAACTTTAGAGTGGTCCTCTTTACTTGATGGGGCCACATCATGTTCCTGATCTTCTCTAGCCTAATCATGCTCAACATGTTGATCATGCTCTACATGCTCTAAAGTACTGAGATGCACACCATGACCTTCATTTGCAGGTTGTGCTCCACCCTCACTAGGCTACATTCCAATGTCATGTGCAATATTATCATTGCTTGAATGTTTAAAACAAATAGGCATGTAATTACTTTATGGTGGAAATTAATATTGAATAGATTGCACAAGATTCAATTTTAAATAAACTTTATTGAGTTTATTTACCTGCATGTTGGATGCAATGGAAGATTATGTTTGCCCAGTCAAGACTCTTAGGGCGTTCAACCACGACTCCATAGCCTTGGTGGGAGGCAATCTTCAGGTCCTCTTCTATGGGAACTCTGCTGAATTCAGAGCCCTATATTTTTGCATAAGATCATGAATTTTGCTTCTATGGTGT